>JAVHNI010000045.1:0-103238 GCA_031479575.1 Coregonus ussuriensis
AGACGCGTTCTGTCTCCTAGCAGAAGAACGTCTTTGGATGCGAAAATGCAAATCAATCCCAAAACACAGCAAAGGACCTTGTGAAGATGCTAGGAGAACAGGTACAAAAAAGTATCGTAATCCACAGTAAAACAAGTCCTATAAATCGACAATATAACCTGAAAAAGGGCGCTCAGCTAGGAATAAGCACACTGCTCCAAACCCGCCATAAAAAACCGCCATACTAGACTATAACGGCTTGCAACTGCACATGGACAAAGACAGTACTTTTTGAGAAATGTCCCAAAATGTACGAATTGTTTTCCTTGCCTGTTCTTTTTTTTCCACATCTAGAAGCGACCTATACTATTCCCTTAAAGCCTGACGTTTACATCATCGAAAGCAAAACGTAAACTCTAGATCAAACGCATCACTCGCAAATGGCACTCTGAGTGCTTCGAGTAGAATGACACACAGATAACCCACACAACACACAAAGAGCAATAGTTGGAAAATGACCACGTAATCACAGATAGCATACACATGTCAAACTGCATATTGGTACTCTACATTCAACACCAATGTATTTTCAATATTCAATTCTTGAGATTGTATGTTGAGTACACTTTATCAAATGGGAAAACAGCATATAAAACAGTTCATTCGAACACCACAGAACAACAATCACAAGACTCAGGTTCTTCTTTATTCATAAAAAAAACAAAAGTGAAATTAAGAAAAAAATCGTATTTACAATGAGGTATTCTCTCCTGTGTGTAAAAGCTTCTCTCCTGCGTGTGTAAAGGCTTCTCTCCTGAGTGTATTCTGTTATGTGATTTCAGGGAAATCTAACTCTAACCGGCAAAATTATTTCCCAGCACAGGGAGCAGTGGTAAGAGCTCTCTCCATTGTGTATACTCTTATGTTTTTTGCAGACAACTTGATTGAGAAAAACACGTTCACACAAAAGGAGCATGATTAGCTTCTCTCCTGTGTACGTTCGTTGTGTGATTTTCAGGAGCCTTGAATGGGTAAAACAAACTCCGTTTTCCGCACAGGGCGCAAGGAAAAGCTTTCTCCCGAGGCTTTTCTCCTGTTATGTGTTTTTTCATGCTCGTCTCAGGTACTTTTATTAAGAAATGTCTTTCCACACTGGGACATGGTAGGGCTTTTCTTCTGTGTGCCGTCCTCATCGTGCTGTTTTTAGGATCCCTTTTCTGGTAAAACTCTTTTCATCACTGAGAGCAGTGGAAAGGTTTTTCTCTCCGTGTGTACTATTTTAATGGTTCTTCAGAGTGCTAACCGGGTAAAAGCCATTCACACTGAAGCATTGGTAATGGATTTCTCGCCTGTGTGTAGTATTTTGATGTTTTTTAGATTCTGTAACCAGGAAAACACTGTCCACCACAGGGAGCATTGAGAGGCATCACTCCGTAATGTATTCTCTCAGGTTTTTTTAGGTCCCTCTAACTGTTAAAGCTCTTTCCACAGTGGGACGAGTGGTGTCGTCTCTTGGTTCGGACATCTCTGGTTCCCTGAGTCTGGTCTCTCTCCTGCCGAAGACAGAGTTTATTTAAAGTGGAACTGACAGTGTTTAAACTACTTTGGCAGATATGCAAATCAAACAGACAATCATAATATCATAAAAATTATCAATTCCAGGTTAATGCTATACAAAACCAACAAGGTTAAACAAAAAATAGGTTCTAATATGACCAACAATATTTCATGAAGTACATTAAGAACATTGTAGGCAGAATAGATGGATGCAGTACAATGATGATTAATATAATTCCACTCAACACATTTTTTTTATGGTAGTCCAAAAAACACATTGCTCTCTCAGTATGTAAATTACAGCGGGCCTGGTAACGTTGATCGCTGCCTCCATTCAGGATGCACTTTTCAGTTTCAATGACTCAATATTTTTGATAAAAAAGGAAAAACATTAAACTAATGTAACTAAGGCTGGGGAATGTCATACAATCAGACTAGGCACCCAAGGGCAATGATCACAAGTCAAGTCATAACGTGGCTCAGCAAGAACGACTGTTATCCAGTTAGCATAACTCTTTCATTCGCAAATTCCCTCTGGCATATTAAAGATTAAACACTCTGATTTCAGAGCACTGACCACTCGTTCGGAGTGTGCCAGAGCGTAGAAATAACTGATGAATTTACGAACGCGAACACCCGTTGAATATGACCGTGTCATTAAACGTTGTCCAAAAAAGTAATAGTTTAGTCACGAACCTCTAGATAACATGTAAACAGCCCAAACAAAACCAGCTCTGCTAGGGCAAGTAAAACGTCAGAGTGAGGTGTTTCTCTCGTTTGTATCTGGAAGCTAGCTAGCTAGCCAAGCCAGCCAACGTTAGCCAGTTAGCTTGGCTGCTTGGTTGGGTCACAGCTGCAGAAGGCGAGTAGGCTACAATTCCCCATAGTTTATCAGTGGCAATATTTGATGACAAAACTTAGTTGTAAAAGTTTTGAGAGGGTTTTATCTAATGTTTCCGACGTTAGATTTTAGCTCATCTTGCTCTCGGGCTAGCATTATTGTTTGACCTTGTTGTTGTTGATGTGGCATAACCTTAGGGAGAGAGAGCCAACCTGTTTTCTGGTTGTTTGATCAATAGGAACAGTAAAGTTCCTAAATGTAAGAGGACTCCGTGAGAGTTGACTTATTTGCAGAATTCCACTAAGGGGTTTTTAAAAAAAATTTGTGGCTTTTGCGAATTGTTCTAATAATCTAATTTTGCGCCTGTGGCAAAATGCTTGATTTGCATAATACAATGCTCTGTATCCAATCTTCAAGGACAACAGATGAAAAGGGAAACGTGTTGCACAAATATCGTGGTGGATAAACTATTTGAGAATTGACAAACCAAATTGTTTCAGAGACACAAAGACTACTCCATGGCTAATTCTAAAAGTTGTAACCTAGAGGAGTCGAATATGAGCACCTGATACTACAAATGATAGGGATTGAAAAAGATAAAACGTATAATTACAGCTAAATACAAATAATTCGACATGTCTTTTTTGGCGGGAGGTTGTTGTTTTGGCGGATGGTTTGTTTGTGGTTGGTCCCCCTGTGTTTCTCTCTGGCGTCCCTTTCCCCCTTGCGGCAGATGTGGAATGCGGGTGGCCTTTGCACGCTCTGCCCATTTCTTCCGCAGTCTAACCATGTAGTGTGCATTTTTGGTGTTGAAAAGGGTGCTTGATAAGGTGCGGCGTTAAGTGAGTGAGAGGGGGAAATGGTTGCATAAAAAATCCCAGAGCCGACCGTAGGGTATTGAGCGGGTAGTGAGGAGAGAGCTTTCAATTTGTGTAAATAAGGGATATACATTTTTAAATAATAGTATATATCTAATCTAATTTTTATAGTCCATCAGATGGAAAATCCCTAACCCTAGTAACCTGGACATACCCACCTGAGCAACCCATACACCAAAGAGAATTTCCCATCTCTTGTATGGACCTGCTGTGATATGCAGCCTAAACAGATACATAAATGCAGTCAGAGAACCTACTAGAGCAGCACCGCCCCCCTCAAGATTCTGAGCCTTTTGCCTGCAGGTGGTCTACAAAGGCCAGAGCCGCAGCCCCCCTGATGGGAGAGCATAATATACAAGGAAATTCTCAAACTGCTAATGAAGAACTTGACGACTTTTTACCTAGCCAGTGGGGATTCCGGTGAGGTAACGCCCACCCATGTAGTGGCAGTGTGCAGGCAACACTGCCGCAGTAACCATGGGGAGGGTGTCACACTCGGACAATCAAGAGGGTTTATCATTGTGGTGCCCAGGTGGCACCAAAATAATCAAAGGTCTGACCGCACGGAAAATGGTTACAACAGGGGGATCAAGTATTTGTGACTCAGTGAAAGAGGGTGGATCTGATCTCCATCACCTAGGACTTGAACATAGATTAAGTAAAAAAATAAAAAGATTAAATCAAATCTCCCACTTGTTGTCATTTCTGCTCAATTCTGCATGCTTACTCGAATCACTTTAACTGCATGTGCACCGTCGTAAAATCAAGTTATTTTCTCGAGTTGGGCACTGGGATATAACAGCCGATGATAATCTGATTTATGGTGGATTGTGGAGGAGGGGGGTTGAGTGTGTTGGAGTATGTGAGTATGTGCATGTGTGCTTGTCTCAATGTCAACAAAAAGAAGAGCTGATGGTGGACTTCAGAGACAGCAAGAGAGCGCACCCCCATCCAACGACGGGCCACAGTGGAGAGGGTGAAAAGTATAAAAGTTCTCTCGTGCACATCACTGACGCCCTGAATGGTCCACCCACCACAGACAGTGGGGTGAATAAGGCGCAACAAGCACCTCTTCAAACTCAGGAGGCTGAAGAAATTCATCTTTGCCCCTAACGACCCTCACAGATGCACCATGAGACATCCTTCGGGGCTGTATCACCGCCTGGTAAGGCAACGTGCACTGCCCGCAACACCGCAGGGCTCTCCAGAGGGTGGTGCGAGTGTAAAGTGGTTTTTTTAACCCACTGGCTAAAGGGAATGCACCAATTTGTAAGTTCGCTCATGATAAGAGCGTCTGCTAAATGACTTAAATAAAATGTAAATTGAAGTGTAGATTGACCGTTTAAAAAAAAGCCACACAGTCAACAACAAGCAGAGTTTGTGCCCCTGTTTTTAATGACAGTACTCACTGGAGATTAATCAGATCTCCAGTCCTTCTCTTCTTCCTCCTCCTCTAACGTGACAGTACTCCATCTCCTCCGTCCTCACTCCAAAAATCGTCCTCTCTCCTCTAACGTGACAGTAATCTCCCCGTCCCTTTCACTCCAAAACGTCTTCCTCAGTTCATCTCATCTCCCCCTCCTCCTCCTTCACTCCAAAAACTGCATCCCTCCTCTTCCTCCCCGTCTTCTTTCACAGTAACATCCTCCTCCTCTTCCTCCTCCTCTTTCACACTCTGAAAACACCTACCTCTTCCTTTCACCGTAACTTCTTTCTCTTCTAATTTCAACGTAACAGCTCCATGCCTCTACTTCTTGTTATAACTGTAACAGCCTCCTTACTTCCTTCTCCTCTTTCACGGGAGTTTCTTTCTCCGTCCAGCCAGACCACCTCTTCTTTAGCAGGAGGGGGTAGCTCAGTGAACACATGGTCGAGGACGTTAAGCTAGCTAGTTAGCACTAGCTTATTGCTCACTGCTAATTTAACAATCCAGCTAGCTGACTAACAAAAACAACGTAAATATGTATTAAAAGGGGTAGCTAGTAGATACGACAGAAAGAAATTGAGTTTATATAACACAGTGGCTAATAATCACCGAAAGAGTCTAAAGAGCTCCAATTTTTCGGCTACGTTGGCTATCAAAGCTCACGAAAGGCCGACTAGACACTTCTCTTCTTCCTTCTTCTTCTTCTTCTTCTTCTTCGGTATTTTTTGGCGGTCCGCCAAACAAATTTTACCGTGCATGCCGCACCTACTGCATGCTGTGTAACAGCCTACTCTGCAGTATGAATTCATAACACTTTGTAATCCACACTACACCCAATAAAACCTCATCACTATTCCCATTACTTTGACCCTATCTGATCCTACACCAGGCCACCGCACCTGGGAGGTACGTGACACTATCGTTCGAAACACCTTGTAACTCTTCCTGCAGTAAAAAATCTCCATACACACACAGTACTTCTCTGCGCATCTTTCCTTGTGATTTACGTTCCATTTCCTGCGGTACATTCTATGCCGCGATTCAAAACAACTGGGAAATCTGAGAAAAAGAAACGAGTCTCCGACTGGAAAAATTGAATTTGAAGAAAAACGACCGGTCATCTCCAACTCAGAATTCCAACTCGGAACTTGTTTTGAAACGCAGCACTAGCTTAAATTAAACGTCCCCACCTCCCACATCAAAGTAGATAACATGCCAATAAACTGATGATATTTGAAAACGAATTTTTAAAATATGAACCTTGATTCATGATTTGTCATATTTTTATTAAATGTGGGTTTTTAAAAACATGTTTCCAAGGTTAAATAAAATGCCCCAATGTGAATCACTGTAATAGTAATTCTATTGGCTATAGAGAAGAAAAAACTATTCTCCTTGGTGCCACCCGCAGTAAAAGTATTGATGAATACCAGTAGGGTCTGTAGAATGTATATATTGTGGGGACATTACCTGGGCTCGGAGTGTTACGGAGTGTTTGCTGGCATTACTCATGGTCCAAACAACTTAATAATAGGGGCCTGGACCACCAAATGGTACAAAATATAGCACTTTAACGGAAAATGATTATTTGTGCCGATGAAAAGTGGGGGTGGGAGTACATCTCTGCTGGGCACGCAATATCATGTACACCTATATTTAAGTGTTGGACAAGAACTAATGGGTCACGTAATACTTTGTAAAACTGACCTAATTAGGGCGAAAATGATGGAAAATGTGCCACAATTACAATATAATATACTAGTTTGTCATACCAAGAATAATTAAAAGCATTTTCTATGAAATATTGTCATTTATTTTCACCCTAAATTGGTGGAACAACGTTTTCATTTATTGCACATACCCCATTATTCTGTACATTGTGTGGCAGTAAAGGGGGGGGGGGGGACCTAGTTTACTTAGGAACTAGTGTTCCAAATCCACTAAAGTTTAACACCCAAAGGAAAGGAGCGTCGCTGCCTCACTTGGCGGCCCTTACAGAGTATGATGGCCCTTAAAACTGTGTATGGTGCAATAGCTACAGTGCATTCGGAAAGTATTCAGACCACTTCCCTTTTCACATTTGTTACGTTAAATCCTTATTCACTAAAATGGAGTAAACAAAACATTTTCCTCATCATCACACACAATACCCCATAATGACAAATCGCAAAAACCGGTTTTAATAATGGTTTACAAATGTATAAAAATTAAAAACTGAAATACCTTATTTATAGAAGTATTCAGACCCTTTGCTATGTGAACTCCACAATGAGCTCAGGTGCATCGTGTTTCCTTTGATCATTTCCTTGAGATGTTGCTACAACTTGATTGGAGTCCACCAGTGGTAAATTCAATTGATTGGACATAATTTGGAAAGAAGCACACACCTGTTATATAACGTCCCACAGTTGCGACAGTGCATTCAGAGCAAAAATCAGCAGAGGTCGAAGAAAAAGAATTGTCGTAGAGCTCTGAGACAAGGATTGTGGCGAGGCACAATCTGGGAAGGGTAACCAGAAACACGTCAGCAGCATGAAAAACGAAGGTCCCCAAGAACCACAGTGGCCCTCCACCATTCTCAAATGGAATAGTTTGGAACCACCAAGACTCTTCCTAGAGCTGATCTGCCTGGCCAACTGAGCAATTCG
This sequence comes from Coregonus ussuriensis, assembly GCA_031479575.1. Lineage (NCBI taxonomy): Eukaryota > Metazoa > Chordata > Actinopteri > Salmoniformes > Salmonidae > Coregonus > Coregonus ussuriensis. The sequence continues at coordinate 7,330 of JAVHNI010000045.1, forward strand.
GGGAAGAAGGCCATGTCAGGGAGGTAGACCAAGAACCCAGTGGTCACTCTGACAGAGCACCAGAGATTTTCGTCTGTGGAGAGGAATAACCTTCCAGAAGTACAACCATCTTCCAGTGAAACCTGGTAGCATCATAGCTGTGGGGATGTTTTTCAGCGGCAGGGACTGGGATACTAGTCAGGATCGAGGGAAAGATGAAACGGAGCAAAGTACAGAGAGATCCTTGATGAAACCTGCTCCAGCAATGTTCAGACTGGGTGAAGGTTCACCATCCAACAGGAAACGACCCTAAGCACACAGCCAAGACAACGCAGGAGTGGCTTCCGACAAGTCTCTGAATGTCCTTGAGGTAGCCCACCAGAGCCCAGACTTGAACCCGAACATAACACTCTGGGAGAGACCTGAAAATAGCTGTTCAGCGACGCTGCCACATCCCCAACCTGACAGCAGCGCTGAGAGGATCTGCGGAAAAAGGGGAGAAACTCCCAAATACAGGTGAGCCAAGTTTGTAGTGTCATAACCAACAAGACTCGAGGCTCTATATCCGCTGTGCCAAAGGGCTTCACAACAAAGCACTGAGTAAAGGGTCTGAATACTTTATGGTTAAATGTGATATTTCCTTTTTTTTATTTTTTATACATTTGCTACATTTCTAAAAACCTATTTTTTGTTTTGTCATTATGTGGTATTGTGTGTAGATTGATGAGGGACAAAACAAAAACAATGTAATCAATTTTAGAAAAAAGCTGTAATGTAAAAAAAATGTAAAAAAGTCAAAGGGTCTGAATACATTTACTAATGCAACTGAATGTCCCATATAAAATATTTTCCCTGCAAAATGAGCAGCGACACATTTTTTTTTGACACTATGCCTCTACAATTGAAAGCACAACATCAAGCGACTTGACTACTGTAATGCCGCTGACAGCGAATCGCAGTAAGGCTCCTGTCTTAACTTACAGATAATCCACAATGCAGCTGACAGAAAATCTCACAAACTACAAAACCCACATCACACCCCTGTTTCATTCAGCCTTCTATTGTTTAACTGTTTAGGGTCAAATGTAAAGATTGTTCTGCTCACCACTTAAGGTCTCGCCAGAGTAATGCACCTACATACAGTTGAAGGTCGGAAGTTTACATACATTAGGTTGGAGTCATTAAAACTATCGATTTTTCAAACACTCCACACATTTGCTTGTTAACTATAGTTTTTGCAAGTCGTTAGGACATCTTCTTTGGTGCATGACACAAGTGATTTTTTCCAACAATTGTTGAAAGACAGATTCTTTCACTTATAATTCACTGTATTCACAATTCCAGTGGATCAAAAGATTACATACACACTAAGTTGACTGTGCCTTTAAACAGCTTGGAAAATTCCAGAAAATGGTGTCCATGGCTTTAGAAAGCTTCTATAGCGAATTGACATCATTTGAGTCAATTGGATGTGTACCTTTGATGATTATTTCAAGAGGCCCTAACCTTCAAACTCAGTTTCCTCTTTGCTTGACATCATGGGAAAATCCGAAAAAATCAGCCAAGACCTCAGAAAAAACATTGTAGACCCCACAAGTCTGATATCACCTTGGGAGCCATTTCCAAACCCTGAAGTACCACGTTCATCAGTACAAACAATAGTACGCAGTATATAAACACCATGGGACCACGCAGCTTTCATAAACCGCGTCAGGAAGGAGATCGTTTCTGTCTCCCTAAGATGACGAACTTTGGTGCGAAAAGTGCAAATCAATCCCAGAACAACAGCAAAGGACCTTGTGAAGATGCTGGAGAAACAGGTAACAAAAGTAATCTATATCCACAGTAATAACAAGTCCTATATTGACATAACCTGAAAGGCCGCTCAGGCAAGTAAAGAAGCCACCTGCTCCAAAACCGCCATATAAAAGCAGACTACGGCTTGCAAACTGCACATGGGGACAAAGATCGTACCTTTTTGGAGAAATGTCCTAATTGTACAAATTTTTTTTTCGCTTGCCTGTTCTTTTTTTCCACGATCTAATTTGCGACCATACTATTCCCCTTCAAAGCCTGGAAGTTACATAATCGAAAGCAAAACGTAAACAATAAGAGCATATGCATCACTCGCACATGGCTCTTGAGTGCTCGAGAGAATGACACACAGATTGAACACCGACACACAAGAGCATAGTGGAAATGAACCATGTAATCCCACAGAGAGCATACACCATTCAAACTGGCATATTGGTTACTCCTAACATAATCAAACCAATGTATTGTCATATTCAATGTCTTGAGATTGGTATTTTTGAGTACACTTTAATCAAATGGGAAAACAGCAAAAACTGTTCATTTCGGAACACCACTGAAACTACATCATAAGAACACAGGATTCTTCTTTATTATTAATATATAAAAAAAAAGTTAATTAAGAAAAAAATCGTATTTACAATGAGGTCCTTCTCTCCTGTGTGTAAAGGCTCAGTCACCTCCTGTGTGGTGAAAGCTTCTCTCCTATGTGTAAAGGCTTCTCACACTGTGTGTAAATGGGCTTTCTCCATTCTCTTCTTCTCTCCTGTGTGGTAAAGGCTTTGTCTCTCTCTCTGGTGTAAAGCTTCTCTCCTGTGTGGTATTCTCGTTATGTGATTTCCAGGTAATCTAACCGGTAAAATTCATCTCCGCACAGGGAGCAGTCGTAAGGCTTCTCCCCAGTGAGTATACTCTTATGATTTTTCCAGACAACTTGATTGAGAAAAACTCTTTCCACAAAAGAGCAATTGATAAGGCTTTCTCTCCTGTGTGTGTTCTTTTGTGTGATTTCAGGTGGTTGACTGTGTAAAACTCCGTTTCCCCGCACAGGGACAAAGAAAAAGCTTCTTTCCAGGCTTTTCTCCTGTATGTGTTTTTTTTCATGCTCTTTCAGTACTTTGTTAATGAAAATGTCTTTCCACACTGGGAGCAGTGGTAGGGGTCTTTTTCTTCTGTGTGCGTCCTCTCATGCTCTCATGCATGTTTTAGGATCCCTTCTGGTAAAACATCTTTTTCAACACTGAGAGCATGGAAAGGTTTTTATCCCGTAGTGTAACTATTTTATGTTCTTTCAGTTTGCTAACCGGGTAAAAAGCCCTTTTCACACTGAGAGCATTGGTAAGGTTTTCTCGCCTGTGTGTATTATTTTATGTTGTTTTAGATACTGTAACTCAGGTAAACACTGTCCACACTGACATGTGAGGCTTCTCTCCTGTATGAATTCTCTCATGTTTTTTAGTCCCCTAACTGGTTTAAAGCTCTTTCCACAGTGGGAGCTGTGTCGTCTCGATGGTTCCGGACATTTCTGGCTCTGGTTCCTCTGAGTCCTGGTCTCTCTCCCTGCCGAAGACAGAGTGTTTATTTAAAGTGAACTGACAGTGTTTAAACTACTTTGCAGATATGAAACATACAGACAATCATAATAATCATAAAAATGATCAATACCAGTTAATGCTCACAAACCAACCAAGGTTTATACAAAGAAATAGGTTTTATCATTTTTACTCAACATATTTCATGACGTACATTAAGACATTGTGGCAGAATAGAATGGATGCATTCAATGGATGATTAATATAATTCTACCAATACATTTTTTGGTAGTCCAAAAAACACATTGCTCTCAGGTTTTTAAATTACAGCTGGCCTGGTACTGTTCGCTGCCCGTCCATTCAGGATGCACTGTTCAGTGTTCAATGACCAATATTTTGGACAAAAAACAGACGAATGTAACAAAGGCTGGAATGTACAATACAAATCAGACTAGCAAGGGCATGATCACAAGTCAGCGCATAACGTGGCTAGCAAGAACGACTGTTATCCAGTTAGCATAACTCATGCATAGCGCAAATTCACTCTGGCTATATACACTACCTCCGCTTTCAGAGAGGCACTCTCGTCGGAGTGTGCCAGAGCGTAGAATAACTGATGAATTTACTAACTCGAAACACACCCGTTGAATATGACCAGTGGTCTGTAAACGTTGGCCAAAAAAGTAATAAGATAGTCACGAAAAAATCGCTCTAGATAACACTAAACAGCCAAACTAACCATCTCTGCTATGGCAATTAAAAGGGTCATAGTGAGGTGTTCTCCTCGGTTTGTGTCTGAAGTAGCTAGCTACAAGCCAGCCAACTTCTTGGCCGACTCATTTCTCCGTGTAAATCAATGATGTCGCTCTGCTGCGCGGGTGACGTCTCAGAAATGTTTTCCAACCGTCTACGCAGACGACACCAATTTGTATAACATCTCGGCCCTTCCTTGCCACTGTGTTAACAAACCTCCAAACGAGCTTAATGCCATACAACACTCCTTCAGTAGCCTCCAACTGCTCTTAAACCACTAGTAAAACTAAATGCATGCTATTCAATCGAACGCTGCTGGCACCCCGCCCACCCGACTAGAATCACTACTCTCGACGGGTCTGACCTAGAGTATGTGGACAACTACAAATACCTAGGTGTCTGGTTAGACTGTAAACTCAACTTCCAGACTCACATTAAGAATCTCCAATCCAAAGTTAAATCTAGAATCGGCTTCCTATTTCGCAACAAAGCCTCCTTCACTCATGCTGCCAAACATGCCCTCGTAAAACTGACTATCCTACCGATCCTTGACTTCGGCGATGTCATTTACAAAATAGCCTCCAACACTCTACTCAGCAAATTGGATGTAGTCTATCACAGTGCCATCCGTTTTGTCTCCAAAGCCCCATACACTACCCACCACTGTGACCTGTACGCTCTTGTTGGCTGGTCCTCACTACATGTTCGTCGTCAAACCCACTGGCTCCAGGCCATCTATAAATCACTGCTAGGCAAAATCCCCGCCTTATCTTAGCTCATTGGTCACCATAGCAGCACCCACCCGTAGTCTGCGCTCCAGCAGGTATATCTCACTGGTCATTCCCAAAGCCAACACCTCCTTTGGCCGCCATTCCTTCCAGTTCTCTGCTGCCAATGACTGGAACGAATTGCAAAAATCTCTGAAGCTGGAGACTCTTATCTCCCTCACTAACTTTAAGCATCAGTTGTCAGAGCACCTTACCGATCACTGCACCTGTACACAGCCCATCTGAAATTAGCCCACCCAACTACCTCATCCCTATATTGTTATTTATTTTGCTCTTTTGCACCCCAGTATCTCTATTTGCACATAATCTCTTGCACATCTAGCATTCCAGTGTTAATACTAATTGTAATTATTTTGCACTATAGCCTATTTATTGCCTTACCTCCATAACTTGCTACATTTGCACACACTGTATATATATTTTCTGTTGTATTTTTGACTTTATGTTTTTTTACCCCATATGTAACTCTGTGTTGTTGTTTTTATCGCACTGCTTTGCTTTATCTTGGCCAGGTCGCAGTTGTAAATGAAACTTGTTCTCAACTGGCTTACCTGGTTAAATAAAGGTGTGGGGAAAAAATAAAATAAAATACTCATCATTAATTTAATGGTAAGTTTATTTGAACAGTGAGAGACAGAATAACAAAACAAAATCCAAGAAAAAAAAAACGCATGTCAAAAATGTTATAAATTGATTTGCAATTTTAATTGAGGAAATAAGTAATTGACCCCCTCTCAATCAGAAAAGATTTCTGGCTCCCAGGTGAATCGACCAAAGAGCTCTCCAAATGATGTCAGGGACCAAATTGTAGGACCTACAAAGGCCTGGAATGGGCTACAAGAACCATTGCCAAGCAGCCTTGGTGAGAAGGTGACAACAGTTGGAGCGATTATTCGCAAATGAAGAAACCACAAAATAACTGTCAATCACCCTCGGGCCTTGGCTCCATGCAAGATCTCAACCTTGGTGGAGTTGGCAATGAATCATGAGAAACAGTGAGGAATCAGCCCCAGAACTACACGAAGGATCTTGTCAATGATCTCAAAGGCAGCTGAGGACCCTCAGTCACCAAGAAAATAATTGGAAACACACTACGCCGTGAAGGTCTGAAATCCTGCAGCGCCCGCAAGGTCCCCCTGCTCAAGAAAGCACATATACAGAGCCGAGTCTGAAGTTTGCCAATGAACATCTGAATGATTAAAAGTAGAACTGGGTGAAAGTGTGATGTGTCAGATTGAGACCAAAATAGAGCTTCTTTGACTTCAACTCAACTTCGCCGTGTTTGGAGGAGGAGTAATGCGCCTATAGACCCCAAGAACAACCAACCCCACCCCGTTCAACATGTAGTGGAAACATTATGCTTTTGGGGTGTTTCTGCTAAGGGGACTGGACAACTTCACCGCAACAAAAGGACGATGGACTGGCCCATGTACCGTCAAATCTTGGTGAGAACCTCTTCCCTCAGCCAGGGGCATTGAAAAATGGGTCGTGATGGGTAATTCCAGCATGACAATGACCCAAAACACAGGCGGACAAGGAAACAAAGGAGTGCTCAAGAAGAAGCACATTAAAGGTCTGGATGGCCTAGCCAGTCTCCAGACCTTAATAATCCATAGAAAATCTGTGGAGGGAGCAGAAGTTCGAGTGGCCAAACGTCACCTCGAAACCTAATGACTTGAGAAAATCTGCAAAGAGAGTGGAACAAATCCCTCCTGAGATGTGTGCAAACCTGGTGGCCAACTACAAGAAACGTCTGACCTCTGTGATTGCCACAAGGGTTATTTTGCCACACCCAAGTACTAAATCATGTTTTGCAGAGGGGTCAAAATACTTATTTTCCCTCATTAAAATGCAAAATCAATTTATACATTTTTGACATGCATTTTTCTGGATTTTCTTGTTGTTATTCTGTCTCTCTCTCACTGTTCAAATAAACCTACCATTAAATTATAGACTGATCATGTCTTTGTCAGTGGGCAAACCGTACAAAATCAGCAAGGGAACAAAATACTTTTTTCCCCTCACTTGTATATGATTTTAAAAATTTTGGGAAAACCCATTGATTCACTGAGTAATGATATAAATCCACATTTTTTTTTTTTTATCTAGTGCAGAAGCTGTATCTGATTGTATATGAGAGGAGGTTTAAACAACCCTGGTCCTGGCTGATGCTTCCAGGTGACTCCAGATGCCAACCTGCCAGTGTCATAGTGTTCGGATAGGCGTCTAAGCCGCGTGGTATGTTCCCTCCGGTTAACATACACCCCTCAGCACGGGTTACATACAGAATAAACTAAACACAACTCATTGTTTAATTCATATAAGTAAATAAAAATACATTATTACCTTTGATGAGAGGATATATTACATATATTCTACCTTTGTGTACCTATTCAGGCTACATCCCCATGAAGATAATGACATTCATCTTCCATCCATTATGCTTTCTGTGTGGGTACAGAACAGTGTCTCCACTATGTCATTATGGCTGCGTTTACACTGTAGTCCAATTCCTGATGTTTTTCCAAAAAATTTTTCCCACTAATTGGCCTTTTACCAATCACATCTTTTGTCCACTTCACATCAGATCTGGTCGTGTCCAGACTGACTAGGTAAGGCGGTCCTGCCCATTATAACCCTCCCTCACACGCTGCCTGCCTCGCCTCGGGACAACTAAGGAGATCTCTGTTTTTTCTACAGTCAAAACACGACAACAATAGACAAAAATCAGTTGACAACCGAAGCAACCATTAATGTAGATTTATTAACATAGCAGTCAAACCTATTCCTGCAGTCCCAAAATGATTAAACATTTTGTTTTTCATGTAATAAAGTTTAATTTTTATTTATACTTCAAATTGAACACACTATTGGTTATCAACATAATGTCTTTAAAAAAAAGTTGACTCACCCACATAAGAATACTGGACGTTTTTGGGCTAACTGGCTAGCTAATGGCTAGGCTAACGTCTAGGCTATGGCTAGGGGCTCATGTGGGTTCTAGCCGCACCTGAGTCACATGCACTAGGTAATAGCCTGCAATTCAAACCTCCCATGTATATTGGAAATAATTAGCATAAACTATCCAGTGCTCGGCCACATCTATCCCTCCTCGTCTCATTGGGCATGTGCTGCATGAGCTAGACGTTGAGACAACTACAGCACCGCGCAATTCCATTTTGCCAGACACAGGCGGTAACTCTACTGCAGTCAGCATCTTCAATTTTCTTGACCGCATGGACACTTTTTGGGCGATGAACCCAGCGTGAAACCGTCAGAGTTCGCTCCATGTGTTGTTGCGTCACCGTCAGAGGACTCCAGTGGTTGGTGGTGTCGCCGTCAGAGCCGTCCACAGGGGCGGTGGTTCATTAGGGCGATATGGGCGACGCACTGCCAAATGGGAAAAGTGAAGGGAATTTTTTTCTAATCAATTATATTCACGGCAACAGTAGTTATCAGTGTTGTAATCCTAGACGTCTGATCTGCCACAAGTGCCACTAAAATGTCCAATCAGGCTAAAGTCGTGCTTCAAATGCCCCCCCCCCCCCCGCCCTTTTGGGGCGATTTTCAGTCAGGTTGAAAATCGCCACGTAGTCCTGTCATAGACTCCCATGTAAAATCTATTTTTTTTCAAATATCAGAGCTTTCAATACAATCTCTGATGGGTTTCTGAGCGCTTGCACTTACGCGCTTTTCGTCATACGTAACATAACCATGAACGTAACTGAAGAAAAGGAGCGTGTAGCAGCTTCTCTGTTGCGACTGCATGTGTGTGACGTTTGGTGTGGCGTTATCTTATGTTTTAATCTTATGTTTTTTAATTTGTACACTTAGTGGGCGTTATTTTTATGTTTTTAAATTTGTACACTTAGTTTACAAACATTCTGTCTACCATCGGATTTCCAGTGGGGGGTGTTGGACTGATCTGTTGATCGTGTAACATACCCGCTACGACGACTAAATAATGAAAACGCTGCTGGGCAGCGGAATCCAATACAGCAGGGAGTTTTTGTATACTCACACACAGCAATCTCAGAAATACCAACGCGCTTGATATCCCAATTGGCCCAACTAATACCTCGATTGTCTGCGAGTGAGTACTAACCCAAATGCAAACTGTGGAAAACCTCGGGGAATCAGACAACGACTTAAAAAATTTTAAGAACAAACTCCCTTACCACCACCATTGCTGATTAATGCCCAAGGTCACTGAGGGGAAAGTGGATGAGTTGTCAGCGAATCTGCGCTTCCAACACGAATAATCGGAGGCCTGTTTGCTGCATTTACTGAGACTTGGCTGGTTGACAGAGTCCCGGACTGAGGAAGTGGAGCCGGCATCGGCTTCACCCTGGTCCGCAGCGGACCGCGATCTGACAGTTCACCAGGAAACTTCCACGGCGGGGCGGGGGGGGGGTCTGTCAGGACCATGGTGTAAATCAAAAAGATCCTGGTAAAGAGCGACTCCTGTACCACCCGACAGTTGAACTGCTTACTGTGTCACTCGCGACCTTACTAATCTGCCCCCGTGATTTCCCCCAATTGTTTTGTTACCCGGTCGTGTACATTCAACCAAAAGCTAATATAACAAAGGGCACAGAGATTATTTATAATCTAGTCACAGAAACTGGAATCCATCTCCCCCGACGGCACCCCAAATTTATTTATAGGATTTTAACAACTGTACCTTGCACAAAGTCCGTGCGCCCACCATACCCATCAAGTATGTAAATGTCACACTAGAAAAAAAGGACTCTTGATTTGTGCTATGGGACAATAACCAAAGGCGTTCTCTGCCACCTCCAGATTGAGTAGCTTTTGCGAGGCAAAGATGGAAACTGAGGCGCTCCACCAACCCTGGTAAGCCAACAACTTTTGAGATCAGTCCATAAATGCTTCTGGTATTGACTTAATGCTGCCCCCTGTCTTACATGTTGTTGCTGGACAGTTCAAAATGTGTGCTAGGTCACCTAAATCATCAGAAAAATTGCCCCCCCCTGGGGGGTGAGAATTTTTTCAGAAGCCGCCACTGGGCCGTCCATTGGTTGTTTGCGTTATAACAAAATTATACATTTATTTTCAAACTCAAGGGCCAAGATCGATCAGATTAGCCTACTAACCCATGATAACCACAACTGCACAGCAGATCATTCTTTTTTTTTCTAGTTCACACAAACTCATTCCTTGGAGATCCGATTGTCTGCAGGTTTCATTGGGATGTGGATCAAAAGCTCCGCTGCCCTTGAAATACGTCACTCACTATTGTCTTTTGGAGATTGTGTTTTCTGCCTTCCCGATTAAAAACTATTAGAAATATGGTTGTATGTTTTTGGATGATGTACCACGATGCTTGCGACAAAATGAACCGACGTCACAGATTACAGTTCGATTTTGAGAAGGGCACTCTTCCCCTCCCCCTTTCCTATTTCGCCCGATGACATACTGCCTTTGTCCGGTCCCCCATGGATCAGAATAATCAATAATCCTCCTCTCATAGCTTCAAGCCACACCCCGGCACACCACCACACATACATCAAAGCCTGATCAAGAACATACAATAACGTTTTTGGGCAAATGGGTTCGTTCAGTACAACCGTACCCCAACGTAAACAAACGTTAAAGCGAACTAAACGCACCCCTAGTCTAGTCGATGTGGGAGGTGTAACTGCTTTGCGATCTGACAAATCCAAAAGAGCTCCGTGTGTTATAGAGTAGTACAGTATGAGTCATAATACCCATTAATCCTAGCGGTCAAACAAGGAAAAATGGTTCCACTCATGTCGATTTTTCCTTTCCCATAGAGGATGTTTTTAGAAACAACACTCAAGGCAATTCCCCTGGCGTGATGTTTTGATAACGTTAATCTCTCTAGACAAGGGGGCTTTTTATCAATAAATTCGCCATATTTACCCCCCCCACCCAAAAAAAAATGAACGCTAAATAGCTGCAATTTGGTCTATCATAAATAATAAGGAATACAAATGTCATGATGAATCTGAAACTGGGGAGACTGCCGAATCGAGCACAAAGTAAGAATCTCTGGATTAACTAGGTAATCACGGGGCCCCCGTGAGCTCAGTTGGTAGAAGCATGGCGCTTGCAACGCCAGGGTTGCGGGTTCGATTTCAAAACAAAAAAACATGTATGCAGTCACTAACCTGTAAGTCGCCTCTGGATAATTGTCATCTAAATGACTAAAATGTAACATGTAATAAAATAATAATAATAATAATAATATGCCATTTAGCATACCTTTTATCCCAAGCGATTAACATCATGCTAGCATACACATTTTTTGTGTGTAAGGGTGGGTCCCGGGATCGAACCCACTACCTTGGCGTTACAACGCCGTGCTCTACCAGCTGAGCTACAGAGGACCACGTGTAAAATGTAATGTATGCTAGATTATAACGAATAAACTGCCTAAATGTCTTTAAATTGAACAAATTCTGTGAACTGTCCACGTCAAGTTTTAAATTGACACAATACCTGTTAGCAAAGGAGCAGCAAGAGACGACCCTCCACAAAAAAATATTATGAATTTTGAAAACTGCATTTAAAGTGCAGTTATTCTACTGTCTGTCCTGCAGTTACACTGCAAAACTTAACTGCATAAAAAAAAACGTATTTGACGCAGTAATTTGCAGCATACTGCAGTATACTGCAAACTTTCTTCAAGTACGTGCAGAAGCTTGCAGGGATTTATAGTCCTTGCATGATGTTAATTAGCATTTTCGAATCTTGAGAGTAAATAGAGCTGAATTTATTGAAAAGTCACCTTGTCCTAGATACATTTACACGGTTATCAAAACGTCCACGCCCAGGTAAGCCTACACAACACACAGCCCTTATTTAAGTGTTTCTAAAATTCCCCCCATGGGAAAATGTATGGTGGAAAAACGATTGAACAATTCGTGTTGCGACGATAGGTTTATGGTAATAATGACACCGCCACTGTGGGACTCTATAACCTATTGAGACATGCATTGGATGCACCGAGTCCTCATTAAGTAAAATTCCATTCAGCCAGTATATTGAAGAAACTGAAATGAGTGTTTTAATTTACCACGTCGTTTTTTGCTGATATCTTGTTTAATGATTTTTTGTAAACTAACACTGTATTTTTGAAAACCTGCTTAAAACTATTATTTTCAACTTAACGACGGGTCCATGTATACAAGAACAAAACCTTTAGTGTTTTTATCAAAACGGAGTGTCCATGGCGGCGCATTTTGTTTGTTGTTCGAATTCCGCATTGCCACACATCAGTTCAACAACTGGCAGTTTGTGCTCCTGTTAGTTTTAAGATAGTACTACACTGGTGTTAATCAGCTCTCCAGTCTCATTCCTCTTGCTTCCTCGTTTTCAATGTGACAGTAATCTCTTCCACATCCCTCCCTTCCACTCACTCTGTAAGCTTCTTCATCGCCTTTCACGTGACATCTTCGTCTTCCTCCTCTTCTTTCACGACAAAACATTAAGCCACATACCCTTGTTTCTCCATCCAGCAGACCTCTTTCTTTTTTTAGCAGGGGGGGATAGTTTAGTGAAGCTCATCGTCCTGGATTTTATGTTAAGCTAGCTAATAGTTTTAAGCAAAGCGAAATAGCCTGGTGCAATTTAAAACCCCAGTCACTGACTGACAAACGTAAATATGAAGGGAGGGGGAAATGTAACTATAGATACGAAAAGACGAGTGTTTATTAAAACAACAGTCATTAATATACACCGAAAACGTAAATAAAAGCTCAAATGTTTCGCTATTTGGCTAGCAAGCTACCTTGGTGGCTGATTAACGTTGTTGTTGAATAAGTGTCCCGTCCACTAGCTTACACGACACGTCACACTCTGGCATAGCGCCTTAAAAATCATATCGCCATCTGCAGATGGAGAGGTATGCTGTTTAAGGAAATAATGTATTTTCTTTTCAGGAAAATGTATTTGTCAATTATTTCATTTTCGTTTACAAACAGGCAGCCCCAATTCTGCAAATATGTAGATGTTAAATAATTAACAGACTAGTCTAAAAAAAAACTGCCCTACTGGTTTAACAATACATAATATAACCGAATATAATGAACTTCCACTAACCGCGTTCCACATACTATTCAGATAAAAAAACTGTTTTAAAAAAAAAAAAAAATTTCCATTAATCAAATATTTTTTTTTACAAATCAGCACATCGTTGTTTTGACATGTGAAAGATACTGATGGAAACATTCATGAGGTAGTGAATGTTTTTAATGACAACAACTTAATCAATGTTTGTTTTCAGAACAACTTCATCACATTTCACCTCTAGCTTGAGATGACTAGTACACAAATTAACTCAATAAACAATACAACTACATTCAAGAGGTTTTTCAAGGTAGAATTTAGAAATCACATTCTATCATTCCTTTTAATAATTTACATTTTGAAATATCTTGTAATCAATCAATAAAAAATCCATAATCAAAATAAAATACACAGTTATGAAGAGGGGGCTGAACGTAGTGATTTGGCCTTGTTTTTTTCAATCTTGCTCATTAAGAAATGCCAGCGGCCATGACTGAATTCAAACTTTAGGTCCTGGTCTCCGTGTGTTTGCCAATCTTTTTCTCATTAAATGCATTCAATAAATTTATATTTATTTTCTACAAAATTATAGTTAGAGGTTTTTTTTTTTTTTTTTTTTTTTTTTGAGTTTTTTTGTTTTGTCCAGACCGAAACCATCTGTCAAAAGCATTCCTACACCTCAGAAACATTCCTAATAGATCCAAACACTTTATTTACTTTATTTCACAGTATGATTTCCTTATAAACTTATCCATGCTTGTGTACAATAAAGGTTAAAAAGCTTACTCATGTTCCCAGGTCCATTTTCCATGTAAAGGACCCATGAGCACCAACATGTGAAGTTCATAGGAGCAAGGTCAAATTTGGGTGTCAAATGAAAGCTAAGAGTCTAAATATATGGGAAATGAAGCATAGATAAATTTGTCAACCATTTTTCATCTTAAAAAGTAAGGCTTTGATTTCTGGTCCAACCCATGGAAAATGGGTTGAAGAAACCATCTACCAGAAAAAGTCAAAGGGTAATATAGAAATACATCAAAACACAATAATGTTAGAAGTAAAGACCCTTGTCAACAGGGCCTAACTTTTTTTGGTACACCAGCACTGTGGCAGTAATTAAAACATCTACAGCCACTCAGATTTTTTTACCCAGCAAAAAATTACACAAAATTCGCTAAAATTACACCAACATAACACAAAAAACAGATGAGCCCATGTCATCGTTTCTAAAACAATAAACGATTACTATAAGAAGTAATGTGGAATATATAAGCAATAAGCACTAGGTGCTGTGTACAGTTTGAAGTCAGAAGTTTACCTACACATTAGCCAAATACAATTAAAACTCTGGTTTCCCCCACAATTTCCTGACATTTAATCCTAGTAAAAATCCCCTTTCATAGGTCAGTTAATCAACACCTTTATTTTAAAAATGTGAAATGTCAGAAAAATAGCAGAGAGAATGATTATTTTTCAGCTTTATTTCTTTCATACATTCCCCAGTGGTCAGAAGTTTACATACACGCTCAATTAGGTATTTGGTAGCATTGCCTTTAAATTGTTTAAACTTGGGTCAAACGTTTTCGGGTAAGCCCTTCCACAAGTCTCCTCCCTCAATTAAGTTGGGTGAATATTGCCCATTCCTCCTGACAGAGCTGGTGTAACTTGAGTCCCGTATGGTTTGGTAGGCCATCCTTGCTCCACACAAGAACGCTTTTTCAGTTCAGGACCACACCATTTTCAAAAGGATTGAGGTCAGGCTTTGTGATTGGCCCACTCCAATACCTTGACTATGTTTGTCCTTTAAAGTCATTTTGCCACAACCTTTGGAAGTATGGTTTCTTGAGTACATTGTCCAATTGGAAGACCCATTTGCGACCAAGCTTTAACTTCCTGACTGATGTTTTGACAGATGTTGCTTCAATATATCCACATAATTTTTCCTTCCTGATCTATTTTGTGAAGTGGCACCAGTCCCTCGTGCAGAAAAGCACCCCCCCCACAGTCATGGAATGCTGCCACCCCCCCGTCGCTCCACGGTTGGGATGGAGTTCTTCAGCTTGCCAAGCCGTTCCCCATTTTCCTCCAAACATAACGATGGTCATTATGGCCAAACAGTTCTATTTTGTTTCTTCTGACGAGAGGACATTTTCTCTAAAAAGTACAATCTTTGTCCCATGTGCAGTTGCAAAAACCGTAGTCCCCTGGCATTTTTAAACGGTGGTTTTTGGAGCAGTGGCTTCTTCCTTGCTTAGCGGCCTTTCAGGTTATGTCGATAGACTCGTTTTAACTGTGGATATAGAATACTTTTGTACCTGTTTCCTCCACATCTTCACAAGGTCCTTTGCGTTGAACTGATTGAAATTTGCACTTTTTGCACAACGCACAATTCATCACTAGGAACAGAACGCGTCTCCTTCCTGGAGCGGTATGAAGGCTGCAAGGTCTCATGGTGTTTATACTTGCGTACTATTTGTTTGTACAGATGAACGTGACCTTCAGGCGATTGGAAATTGCCCCAAGATAGAACCAGACTTGTGGAGGTCTACAAATAATTTTTCGGAGGTCTTGGCTGATTTTCTTTTGATTTTCCCAGATGTCAAGCAAAGAGTCACTGATTTTTGAAAGGTAGCCCTTAAATACATCCACACTGGAGCCAGTGGTAAGTGCTTGTCACTCCTGTATGTATTCTATCATTTTTTTTAGACCCCTATACTGGTTAAAGCTCCTTTTCCACAGTGGGAACAGTGGTGTCGTACTCGTTGGTATCGGACATTTCTGCTCAGGTTCCTCTGAGTCCTCGGTCTCCTTCTCGCTGCCAAAGACAGAGTGTTTATTTAAGTGGAACTGACACTGTTTAAAACACTTTGCAGATAATGGAAACGAAACAGACAATCATAATACAGTAAAAATTACAAATTCACCCAGATAATGCCAACAAAACCAATCCCCAACCAAGTTTATACAAAAACCAGGTTCGATATGACTCAACAATATTTCGATGACTACAATAAGGACATTGATTGGCAGAATATATGGGATTGCATTCAATGGATGATTAATAAATTCACCAATAAATGTTTTGGTAGTCAAGTCAAAAAAAAACTATTGCTCTCACAGGTTTTTTTTATTTTTTTTGAAAATTAACAAGCTGGCCTGGAACGATGTTTTCGTCCTCCATTCAGAATGCACTTTTCAGTTACAATGACACAATATATTTGGACAAAAAAAGGACGATGTAACTAAGGGCTGGGAATGTCAATACAATCAGACTAGGCAAGGGCAATGATCACCATCAGTCATAACGTGGCTTTAAGCAAGAACGACTGTAAACCATTAGCAATATCTCTTGCATTCGCAAATTCACTCTGGCTTATATACACTCCGATTCAGAGCACTCCGTCGAGATGTTCCAGAGCCGTAGAAAACTGATTAATTTACGAACGCGAAACCAACCGTTTGAAATAGTGGACCCCCATGTCCAGTAAAAACTTGGCCAAAAAAGTAATAGATAGTCACGAACGCTCTAGATAACATGTAAACTTCCAAACTAACCAGCACTGCTAGGCCAAAGTAAAATGGTCAGAGTGAGCGTGTTCTCTCGTTTGTGGTCCTGTTAGTAGCAAGCTAGCAAGCCAGCCAACTTTACCATTTAGCTTTGGCTTGCTTGGTTTGGGACACAGCTGCAGAAGGGCAGAGTAGGCTAAACAATTCCCATCGATTATCAGTGCATTTGAATGGCGAAATTAGTCTGTAAAAGTTTGAGAGGGGTTTATCTAATGTTCCTTCGTTAGATTTTAGCTCATCTTGCTCCTGGCTAGCATTAGTGTTGACCTTGTTGTTGTTGATGTGGCATAACTGAGGAGAGAGTAGAGCCTACTTTTCATGTTTGTTTGAAAATAGGACTGTAAAGTTTTCCCAAATGTAAGTGGACTCCCCGTGTGTTGACATATTTGCAGAAATCCATTAAGGTGTATTTTTGTGGCTTTTGGCGAATGCTTCCTAATGATCTAAAAGTCGCGCTGTGGGCAATGGCGTGTTTTCATAAACAGACGTTTTTATTTCGGTTTTTATTTACTCAGTGTCTATTTATTGTCCAGACCCGTGGCGCTTTCCCACTCTATATGCTATAGAATTTTCACTAATGCTTTAGTATACGTAATTCCGAACACATTCTAATAATTTATGAAAACGTGAAAATCCCTCATATCTAAGCGCTAACGCTGCCAGATTATTTTTTAAAGTTCATTCTTCCCTGGGGTGTAAATATAACAGATTTTGTACGATACGATTTCATGTTGCTAAACATGCTGTCATTCCAATTTTAAAATAGAGAGGCCTGAATAAAACCCCACATGATTAAAACTCTCGTCCTATGATGTTTAATCCAAATCAGACCCCTCATTAGCATAAAGTCAGTTTTCAAAACATTGTCTCCTCCATCTTTATTCCCTTACAGATAAAGCCCCTCCAACAACAGATTGGAACCCTTGGTATACCTCAGCCGTGTCTAGACATGGAAGTATCCAAGTGTTGAAGAACAACCTCAGATCTTCTGAACTAATTCAGATGAGTTAACCAGGCCTGGCCAAAGCAAGCAAGGCTATCTGGCTCTGCATCAGGTGGTATTCAAGGACCAACTAAGAAACTGTCTTCGGTTGAGAAAGCTACAGTCCTATCCAGAGTAAACTTTCTCGGTTGCGAGAAAGCTAACAGTCTATCCAGGTACTGTCTCGGTTAGAAAGCTACAGTCTATCCAGTAAGGTACTGTCTCGTTTTGAGAAAGCTACAGTCAATTCAGAGGTACTGTCTCGGTTGAGAAAGCTACAGTCTATCCAGAGAGGTACTGTCCCTGCGTTGAGAAAGCTACAGTCTATCCAGATGTAGTGTCTCGGTTGAGAAAGCTAGCAGTCCTCCAATCCAATGTAGTGTCCTCGGTTTTGAGAAAGCTACACCTTCTAATCAGATGTACTGTCTCGGTTAAAGAAAGCTAACAGTATATCCAGCTACTTTTTAAGCTCTACCTCTACAAAATTGATTTTTTTTTAAATTTGGAAACCATTGATTCACTGAAGCGTGCAATTTCTTCTCTCTTTCCCTACCTAAACAAGTTTCTGTCAGAGACTCTGACAAATCATTCTACTGAAAAATAATGACATAAAAATCATCAATTTTTAAAATCTGTGCAGCTGAATCTGATTGTATTTGAGAGGTGGTACAACCCTGTCTGGCTGATGCTTACCAAGTGACTCCATGCCAACCTGCCCAGTGGCATAGTGTGGGAGACACGCGGTCTAAGCCGCTGTACTCCGTTAACATATCCCCAGGCCCTGTTGTTGTACTACTTACAAGTGGGAAAAAAGTATTTAGTCAGCCACCAATTGTGCAAGTTCGTCCCACTTAAAAAGATGAGAGAGGCCTGTAATTTTCATCATAGGTACACTACAACTATGACAGACAAATGAGAGAAAAAAAATCCAGAAAATCACATTGTAGGATTTTTAATGAACATTATTTGCAAATTATGGTGGAAGAATAAGTATTTGGTCACCTACAAACAAGCAAGATTTCTGGCTCTCACAGACCTGTAACTTCTTCTTTAAGAGGCTCCTCTGTCCTCCACTCGTTACACTGTATTAATGGCACCTGTTTGAACTTGTTATCATATAAAAGAACCTGTCTCACAACCCTCAAACAGTCACACACTCCAAAACTACACTATGGCCAAAGACCAAAGAGCTGTCAAAGGACACCAGAAACAAAATGGTAGACCCGCACACAGGCTGAAGACTGAATCTGCAATAGGTAAGCAGCTTGGTTTGAAAGAAATCAACTGTGGGAGCAATTATTAGGAATGGAAGACATACAAGAAAGACAACCACTGATAATCTCCCTCGATCTGGGGCTCACATCCCACGCAAGAATCTCACCTCACCGTGGGTCCCACAAGATCACAAAAACGTGAGCAAAAATCCCAGAACCACCACGGGGGACCTAGTGAATGACCTGCAGAGACTGTGGATCAAAGTAACAAAGCCTAACCATCAGTAACACACTACACCACCAGGGACTCAAATCTCTGCAGCATGCCAATTGTGTCCCCCTGCTTAAGCCAGTACATACTTCCAGGCCCGTTCTGAAGTTGCCTAGAGTGCATTTGGATGAATCCAGAAGAGGATTGGGAGAATGTCATAATGTCAGATGAAACCAAAATAAACTTTTGAGGACAAAGAAGCTGAGTGGTTGCATCCAAAGACACACCATACCTACTGTGAAGCAAATGGGGGTGGGAAACATAAATGCTTTGGGGCTGTTTTTCTGCAAAGGGACCCAGGAGGACGACTGATACCGGAGTAAAGGAAAGAATGAATGGGCCAATGGTTCTCGTGAGAGTGAAAACCTCCTTCCAATCAGCAAGGGCATTGAAGATGAAAACTTGGCTGGGTCTTTCAGCATGACAAATTGATCCCAAACACACATCACACCGCCCGGCAACGAAGGAGTGGCTTCGTAAGAAGCATTTCAAGGTCCTTGGAAGTGGCCTAGCCAGTCTCCAGATCTCACACCCCATAGAAAAATCTCTTGGAGGAGTTGAAAAGTCCGTGTTGCCCACAAACAGCCCCAAAACATCACTGCTCTAGAGGAGATCTGCATGGAGTAAGAATGGCCAAAATACCAGCAACAGGGTGTGAAAACCTTGTGAAGACTACAGAAAAACGTTTGAACCTGTGTCATTGCCAACAAAGGGTATATAACAAAGTATTTGAGAAACTTTTGTTTATTGACCAAATACTTATTTTTCCACCATAGATGCTAATAAATTCATTAAAAAAATCCTACAAATGTGATTTTCTTTTCTGATTTTTGTCTGTCATAGTTGACCGTGTACCTATGATGAAAATTACAGGCCTCTCTCATCAGTTTTAAGTGGGAGAACTTGCACAATTGTGGCTGACTAAATACAATTTCCCCCCCACTGTATACCCCTTCAGCACTTTATACTGGAATAAACTAAACAGAAAACGAATGTTTATTTCCATATAAGTAACTAAAAATAACATCATTACCTTGAATGAGACAGAAATATTACAATATTTCTACCTTTGTGTACCTATTCCAGCTACAATCCCCATGAAGATAATGAAAAAAAACCCAAAAAAAATTCATTTCCATCATTATGCATTTCTGTGTGGTACAGATCAGGGTCCCAACGATGTCATTATGGCTGCGTTTACACTGGCAGTCCAAATCTGATGTTTTTTCCCACTAATTGCCTTTTGACCAATCTTTTGCCACTTCACATTCAGATCTAGGTCCCGTGTTCCAACTGACTAGGTAAGGCGCCTGCACAGTTGCCCCTCCCTCAAACACAGGCCTGCCTTCGCCCTGGAATCAACTTTTAGAGATCTGTTTTTCTACAGTCAAAAACACTACAAATAGACCAACAGGCTGTTGACAAACCAAGCAACCATTAATGTAGTTTTTTTAAACATAGCAGTCAACCTATTTCCCTGTAGTCCCAAATATGATTAACACATTTTTTGTTTTCATGTAATAAAGTTTATTCTTGATTTCTACTTCAAAATGGAACACACTTTTTTGTTAACAACTTAATGTCCATTAAAATAAGTTGACTCACCCACATAAGTCTACCTGGATGCACATATATCAACATTTTGAAACATGGTTCTCTTTTGTTTTGGGCTAATGGCTAGGCTTAATGTGGGCTTCTAGCACCTGAGCACCAATGGCCACTTGGTAATAAGCCTGCAATTCACACTTCCCAAGTTTTGGGCATGTTTTGGCACAGGTGAAAGGTTGACTGCATTCGTTTTTGGAACCCCCACGCGAAGTCGGCTCAAAACAAAAGTGAATGTAGGAGGCATGTGGAAGTAGGATTCATTTTTTTTCACATGCAAATGTTATTGCTTTTGAGATTGTTTCCTGCCTTTCCAATGAAAACTATAGTTAGAAAATTATGTTGTATGTTTTTGGAGACGTATACCACGATTTGCCTTGCCTGACAAAATGACCGAGCAGCACAGATTACTGTTCGATTGAGAAGGGCGCTCCTCACCTCCCCCCCCCCCCCGCTTTCCGCCCCGATGACATGACCTGGCCTTTGTCCGGTGCCCCGTGGATCAGAATAATCAAATCCGCTCATTGCTTTAAGAACGCCACACCGCCGGCACAAACCACAAACCCACCAAACATACCATCAAAGGCCTGTTCAAGAACATACAAGAGCGTTTTTGGGGAAACGTGTCGTTCAGTACAAAACCGTTCTCCAACGTATCAAACGTTAAAGCGAACTGAACGCATCCCCCCCTAGTCTAGTCGATGTTGGGCAGTGTAACCTGCTTTGGAGCTGACGAATAAACGAGGCAAAAGTAAATGAATCTTTAGATTAACTAGCTAATGTTTAAATAGTAGTAATAGTAAGGCCATCTTAGCAGACGCTTTAACCAAAGCGACTTACAGTCATTCCGGCATTACATTTTATTTTATTTTATTTTTGTGTATGGGGTGGTCCCGGGGATCGAACCCACTACCTAGCGTTACAAGCGCCGTGCTCATACCAGCTGAGCTACAGAAGGACGTTAACTAATAGTAATGAATAAACTGCCTAAATGTCTTTAAATTGACAATTCTGTGAACTGTGTCAAGCGAAGTTTAAATTGAACAAAATTACCTGTTATCAAAAGGTGTCAGCTAGAGACGACCCTTACAAAACAAGATTGCAGTTTTAAAACTGTAGTAACAGTGCAGTATAACAGTTACTGAAGCACAGTTCACCGCTCAGCACGTACCCCAGTCCAAGCTTTATTCGCTGCTCTGGCACCCCAATGGTGGAACAAGCTCCCCACACGAACGCCCAGGACAGCGGAGTCACTGACCACCTTCCCGGAGACACTTGAAACCCCTACTCTTTAAGGAATACCTGGAATAATATAATAGTAATCCTTACTACCCCCCCCCCAAGCTCCCACACGACGCCAGGACAGCGAGTCACTGACCACCTTCCGGAGACACTTCGAAACCCTACCTCTTTAAGGAATACCTGAATAAATATAATAGTCAATCGCTCTACCCCCCCCTCCCCACCCCCACCTTTACTACCACTGTCTTTTGTCTAAAAACTAACACATTACTTATTTCACCTGCCTAGCACTGACTTGTTTGAAGAAATGGGTACTTATTGTTGATCGAGATGTAGTTGTCCCTGATTAGCACTGACTTTTGCTCCAGCTGCTTGTTTGAAGAAGTGTAACTTATTGTGATCAAGATGTGGTTGTCCCACTGGCTATCCTAAGTTAAATGCACCAATTTGTAAGTCGCTCGTGGATAAGAAGCGTCTGCTAAATAACTTTAAATGTAAAATGTACTGTAACTGCACGATACACTGCCAAAATTACTGCATAAAAAAAAAAACGCACATACTGCAGTTATACTGCAAACTATTCTTCGGTAAGTGGAACGTGCATGAACGTGCAGAGATTTGTAGTCTTGTATGATGTCAATTAGTATGAAAATGAGTATGCACTCACTAGCTAGTAAGTCGCTCTGGATATAAGAGCGTCTGCTAAATGACTAAAATGTAAAAATGTAAATTAGTATTTTTGAATCTGAGAGTAAATAGAGCTGAATATATTGATAAAAGTCACACTTGTCAAGCAAGAGAGAAATACACGGTTATCAAAACGTCAAGCCATGGTAAGCCTACACAACACACAGCCCCTATTTTAAGTTGTTTCTAAAATTCCCCATGGGAAAAATATATGTGGAAAAACGATTGGAACCATTTCCGTGTTTGAACCGCTAGTTTTATGGGTATTAAGACACCTCCACTGTGGAGCTCTAGTATACCTATTGTGGACATTGCCTATTGGATTGCACTGAGTCGTCCTTAGTAGAAAATTGCCCATTCATAGCCATGTTATTGAAAACTGAAATATGTGTTGTAATTTTACAACGTCGATTTGGCTGATATCTTGTTTTAATGAATTTTTTGTAAACAAACGCTGTATAGTTTGAAACCTGCTTTAAACGATTATTTTTTATCTTACGGATGGTCCAGCTCCTTGTATCATAGCTATTTAATGGAATTTGACAAGTGGTTACATACCGGTGTTTCCAGCACACAAGCCCCTTTAGCTGGTTTACGCAAAACGATGTCATGGCGGCCATTTTGTTGTTGTTTCCGAATTCCGGATGCGAACTTTGGAAACCACACATCAGTTCAACAACTGGCAGATGTTTGTGCTCCTGTTTTTAAGATAGTACTCACTGGTGTTAATCAGATCTCCAGGTCTCATCCTCTTCCATCGCGTCGTGCCTCCTCTTTCAATGTGACAGTAATCTCCTTCCTCATCCTCCGCTTTCACTCTGACAGCTTCTTCCATCATCGCCTTCACTGTGACATCCTCCTCTTCCTCCTCTTCTTTCACGACAACATTAAGCCACAGACCCTGTATCTTCTTCTCAGCCAGCAGACCTCATCTCTTTAGCAGGGGGGAGTTGTTTAGTGAGCTCATGTCCTGGGTGGTTATTAAGCTAGCTAGAATATTTAGCATAAGCGAATACCTGGTGCTAATTTAACCAGTAAGCTGAACTGACCCCCCCACTGACAACGTAATATATGAAGGAGGGGGAAATGGGTAAGCTAGTAGATACCACAGACCTTGTGCTTAAAACACAGTCATTAATATACAACCGGTCTAAAAAGCTCCAAATGTTCGGCTATGTTGGCTTAGCAAGCTACCTACGTTGGCTGATTAGCTGTTGTTGTGTAATAAGTGTCCCGTCCACTAGCTTATACGTTCACACTCTGACAGAAAACCCTGTAAAACTCATATCGCCATCTGCCTGACTGGGAGTGGGTAATGCAGGTTGAAGGAAATACGTATTTTATTTTCGTGGAAAGACGATTATTTGTCATTTATTTTCATTTTCCGTTTACACAGACGAGCCCAATTCTGCATTTTTTTCCAGTAATTAGGGTCTTTTGACCAATCACAACATATCTTTCAAATCAGATCTGATTGGTTCAAAAGACCAATTAGTGAAAAAAATGTCTAAATCGCAGCCCTTCTGCTCCTACAATGGTGTAACAATAGCGAGCGTCATGTAGATGTATATAATGAACAGACTATAGGTCTATACTGCTCCCAACATGGTGTAACAATTACATTAATGTAGATGTACAGTTGAAGTCGGAAGTTCACATACACGTTCCCCTAGGTTGGGAGTCATTAAAAACTCGTTTTTCAACCAACTCCACAAATTTTCTTGTTAACAAACTATAGTTTTTTGGTCAAGTTCGGTTAGGACATCTACTTTGTGCATGACACAATCCATTTTTCCCAACAAATTGTTTACAGATAGATTATTTCACTTATAAATTCCACTGTATCACAATTCCATTGGTATCAGAAGTTTACATACACTAAGTTGACTGTGCCTTTAAACAGGCTTGGGACAATTCCAGAAAATGATGTCATGGCTTTAGAAGCTATCTGATTGGGAGGCTAAATGACATCCATGATGAGTCAATTGGAGGTGTACCTGTGGATGTATTTAAAGGCCTCACCTTCAAACTCAGCGCCTCTTTGCCTTGACATCATAGGAAAATCAAAAAGAAATCAGCTAAGACCTCAGTTAAACATTTGTAGACCTCCACAAGTCCTGGTTCATCCTTGGGAGCAATTTCCAATGCCTGAAGGTAACCACGTTCATCTGTACAAACAATAGTACGCAAGTATAAAACACCATGGGACCACGCAGCCGTCATCCGCGTCCCAAGGGAAGGAGATGCGTTCTGTCTCCTAGAGATGACGTACTTTGGTGGGAAACAGTGCCAAATCATCCTCAGAACAACAGCAAAGGACCTTGTGAAGTTGCTGGAGGAAACAGGTACAAAAAGTATCTAATATCCACAGTAAAACGAGTCCTATAATCGAACATAACCTGAAAGGCCGCTCAGCAAGGAAGAAGCCACCTGCTTCCAAAAACCGGCCATAAAAAAGCCAGAACTACGGCTTGGCAACTGCACATGGACAAGATCGTACTTTTGGAGAAATTGTCCTCGTGGTCTGATGAAAACCAAAAATAGAACCTGTTTTGGCCATAATGTCCATCGTTATGTTTGGAGGAAAAAGGGGGTTGCTTGCAAGCCAAAGATTGAATCCCATCCCAACCGTGAAGCCACGGGGGTGGCAGCATCATGCTGTGGGGGTGCCTTTGCTGCTGGAGGACTGGTGCACTCACAAAATAGATGGCATCATGAGGAAGGAAAATGATGTGGATATATTGAAGCACACATCTCAAGACATCAGTCAGGAAGTTAAAGCATATGGTCGCAAAATGGGTCTTCCCAAATGGACAATGACCCCAAAGCATTACTTCCAAAGTTTGTGGCAAAATGGCTTAAGACAAACACAAAGTCAAGGTATTGGGAAATGGCCCAACACAAAGCCCTGACCTCAATCCTATAGAAAATGTGTGGGCAGAACTGAAAAAGAGCGTGTGCGAGCAAGGAGGCCTACAAACTTGCTGACTCAGTTACACCAGCTCTGTCAGGAGGAATGGGCCCAAAATTCCCCCAACTTTTTGTGGGAAGCTTGTGGAAGGCTAACCCCAAGAACATTTGACCCAATTTAAATTGTTTAACGGCAATGCACCAAAAACTAATTGAGTGTATGTAAACTTCTGACCGCAGCCTGGGAAGTGATGAAAGAAATAAAAGCTAAATAAATCATTCTCTCTACTATTATACTGACATGTCACATTCTTAAATAAAGTGGTGAATCCTAACTGACCTAAGACAGGGAATTTATACTAGGATTTAAATGTTCAGGAATTGTGAAAAAAAACAGAGTTT
Source organism: Coregonus ussuriensis (assembly GCA_031479575.1). Classification (NCBI taxonomy): domain Eukaryota; kingdom Metazoa; phylum Chordata; class Actinopteri; order Salmoniformes; family Salmonidae; genus Coregonus; species Coregonus ussuriensis. The sequence continues at coordinate 33,129 of JAVHNI010000045.1, forward strand.
AAAATGTATTAGGCTAAGGTGTATGTAACTTCCTTCTGACTTCAACTGTATATAATGAACAGACTAGTCTTTTACTGCAACCTACATGGGTGTAACAATACATCATGTACAGTTAAAGTCGGAAGTTTAATCATACACACCCTTAGCCAACATACATTTAAACTCAGTTTTTCACAATTCCTAACATTTTATCCAAGAAAAAAGATTCCCTGTCTTAGGTCAGTTAGGATCACCCAACTTTAATTTTAAGAATGTGAAATGTCAGAATAATAGCAAGAGAATTATTTATTTCAGTTTTTTATTTCTTCATCACATTCCCAGTGGGACAGAAGTTTACATACACTCAATTAGTATTTTGGTAGCATTGGCCTTTCAATTGTTTAACTAACTTGGGGCAAACGTTTCTGTAAGCCTTTCACAAGCTTCCCACAAAAGTTGGGTGAATTTTTGGCCCATTCTTCTCCTACAGAAGCTGTGTAACTGAGTCCAGTTTGTAAGGCCCTCCTTGCTCGCACACGATTCTTTTTCAGTTCGGGGCCCACAAATGTTCTATACGAATTGAGGTCAGGGCTTTATGATGCCACACCAATACCTTGACTTTGTTGTCCTTAAGCCATTTGCCACAACTTTTGGAAGAATGCTTGGGTCATTGTCCATTTGGAAGACCCATTTATGACCCAGCTTTAACTTCCTTGACTGAATTTTGCTTCAATATATCCACATAATTTTCCTTCCTCATGATGCAATCTATTTTGTGAAGTGCAACCAGTCCCTCCTGCAGCAAAGCACCCCCATAGCATGATGCTGCCACCCCCGTGCTTCACGGTTGGATGGGTTTCCTTCAGCTTGCAACCACCCTCCTTTATCCTCCAAACAAATGATGGTCCATTATGGCTAAACAGTTCTATTTTTGTTCAACAGACCAGAGGACATTTCTCCAAAAAGGTAAGAATAGTTGTTCCCCATGTGACAAGTTGCAAACCGTAACTCTGTCTCTTTTTATGGCGGTTTTGGAGCAATGGCTTCTTCCTTGCTGAGCAGCCTTTCAGGTTATGTCGATATAGGACTTGTTTTACTGTGGATATAAAGACTTGTAACTTGGTTTCAATCCAGCATCTTCACAGAGGTCCTTTGCTGTTGTTTCTTGGGATTGAATTTGCACGTTTCGCACCAAAGTACGTTCAATCTCTAGAGACAGAACGCGTCTCCTTCCTGAGCGTAGATGGCTGCGTGTCCCATGGTGGTATACTTGCGTACTATTGTTTGTACAATTAACGTGTACCTTCAGGCGTTTGGAAATTGCCTCCCAAGGATGAACCAGACTTGTGGAGGTCTACAATTGTTTTTCTGAGGGCTTGGGTGATTTCCTTTTGATTTTCCCCATGATGTCAAGCAAAGAGGCACTGAGTTTGAAGGTAGGCCTTGAAATACATCCAACAGGTACACCTCCAATTGACTCACATGATGTCAATTAGCCTATCAGAAGCTCAAAAGCCATGACATCATTTTCTGGAATTTTCCGAGCTGTTTAAAGGCACAGTCAACTTAGTTGTATTAAACTTCTGACTAACAAACACTGGACAATGTTATAACAGTGAATTATAAATGAAATAATCTGTCCCTGTAAACAATTGTTTTGGAAAAATTTACTTGGTGTCATGCACAAAGTAGATTTGCCTAACCGACTTGCCAAAACTACAGTTTGTTAACAAAAAATGTGTGAGTGTTGAAAAACAAGTTTTAATGACTCCAACCTAAGTGTATGTGAACTTCCGACATCAACTGTAGATTATTTAATGAAACAGACTTAGGTCTTAACTACTGCTCCTAAATGGTGTACACAATACATCATGAAGATTTATATAATGAAACATCCACTAACACAGTGGGGGGGGGACAGTTACAAATATTCCTTTTATTTTATTTTTCAGATACAAATATGTTGCAATTAATCAAAATCCCATTTTTTCAATCAGTCACCTGTGTTTTCTCTGACATGGTGGAAAAATACCGATGGGAACGTTCACAGGTGGTGGTGAATGTTTATCTCACCAATGTTTATCAGAAACAACCGCCAGTGCATTTTATAACACCTTTAACTTGATGACTATTACACAAATTAACTTACGCCTGACAAAATTCAAGAGGTTTCAAGGTTAGAATCATTCTACTAATGTAATTTAATAAATTAAATTTTGCAATATACACAATCATGTATTCCATTCAAATTCAATGAGCAATATCCAAAATCACAATATCCAATCAAATTAATGGTAAGCAAAATCCAAATCATAAATCAAATTCAAGAGGTTAAGGTTAGACCCAATAAACTCTATTCAAATCAATTTACATTTGAAATTACTCAATATCCAAATCTATAATACTTTTATTCAATCAATCAAAATTCCATAATCAAAATACATCGTAAATTATATATATATTCTGATTTTAGATGTGATCACGTCCTTGAGAAGAAAAACTAAAACAAACGAAGTGCCTATTTTTGAGTAAACTTCATACATTCAATTTGATTTAATGTAGCAATAAACCAAAAACACTCATTCTTAGTCAAAAATATAAGTCCAGAACCACAGCCTCTCTATTCTCTCATGTGATTTCAGGTCCCTGACCGGGAAAATGTCTTTCCACAATGAGATTATATTGGAAAGCTTCTAACAGGGTGGGGGGGGGCTGTGTGTGTGTTCCTTCATGCCTTTTCATGTGTCGCTAACTGGGTAAAACTCTGTTCCACATTGGAGCATTGGAAAGGCTTCTCTCCTGTGTGTCCTCAAGCTCAAATTTTTTCAGTGTCCCTAACTCGGTAAAACTCTTCCACACAGGGAGCATTGGAAAGGCTTCTCTCTCCTGTTGTGTAATCTCTCATTGCATTTTCAATGTCCCTGACCGGGCAAAAAAAATTCCACAGTGGGAGCATTGGAAAGGGCTCTCTCCTGTGTGCATTTCTCTCCCACATTGCATTGTTTCAAGTTTCCCTAACCGGGGAAAACTTTTTCCACACTGAGAGCATTGGGAAGGCCTCTCTACTAAGTGTGTTCTCCTCATGTGGATTTCAGGCCCCCTGATGAGGAAAATGTATTTTCCACACTGGAAGCCATTGATATGGCTTTCTCTCCAGTGTGCGTTCCTTCATGCCTTTTCTGTTTGCTAACTGGTAAAACTCTTTTCCACATTGGAGCATTGAAAGGCCTTCTCTCCTGTGTGTGTCCGCTCAATGCCTTTTCACAGTGTTCCTAACGTCTGTAAAACTCTTTTAACACAGGAAGCAGTGGAAAGGCTTCTCTCCTGTGTGTTATTCGTCTCATGCATTTTCAAGTTCCCTAACCGGGGAAAACGTTTTCCACATTGGAGCATTGGAAAGGCTTATCTCCTGTGTGTGTCATCTCATGTGATTTCAGGTCCCCTATCCTGATAAATCTCTTTCCACAGTCTGAACAGTGGTGAAGGGCTTCTCCCACTTGTGTGCGTTCTCCTCATGCAGTTTGTAGATTCCCTTAACTGAGTAAAAACTCTTTCCCCCACACTGAGAGCATTGGGAAAGACCTCTCTATAGTGTGGTGTTCTTGCATGTTTTTTTCAGGTCCCCTGATGAGGAAAATGTAATTTCATCACACTGTGGAGCATTGATATTGCTTCTCTCCAGTGTGTATTCCTTTCAATGCATTTTCAGGTTCCCCCCCTAGCATTTCTAAAACCCTTTCCACACTGGGAGCAGTGGAAAGGCTTTCTCTCCTGTGGTGTGTGCCGCTCATGTGATTTCAGATTCCCTAACCAAAAAGTAAAACTCTTTCCACCAAGTCTGAGAAGTGGTAGGCTTCTCCCCAGTGTGTGTTCTCTACACATGCATTTGTAGATTTCCCTAACAGGGTAAAAACTCTTTCCAAACATTGGGAGCATTGTAAAGGCTTATCTCCTGTGTGTGTCCTCTCATGCTTTTTCAGTGTCCCTAACTCAGTAAAACTCTTTCCACACAGGGAGCAGTGGAAAGTCTTCCTCCTGTGTGTATTCTCATCCATGCGTTTGTAGATTCCCTAACTGGGTAAAACTCTTTTCCAGCGACTGAGAGCATTGGAAAGGCCTCTTTACTAAGTGTGTTCTCCTCATGTTTTTTTCAGGTCCCCGATAGGAAAATTTTATTTCACACCTGGGCGCATTCATGGCTTTCTCCAGGTGTCGCTTTCATGCACTTATAGGTTCCGCAATCCGTGTCTAAAAACCCCCTTCCACACTAGGAGCAGTGGAAAGGCTTCCTCCTGTGTTGTGTCATCTCATGCGTTTCAAGTTCCCTAACTGGGTAAACTGTTTTCCCACACCGGGGAGCAGTGGAAAGGCTATTCTCCTCCTGTGTGTGGAGAGAGCGCTCCATGTGATTTCAGATTCCCTAACCAAGGTAACTCTTTCCGCAGTCTGAGCAATGGTAGAGCCTTCTCCCCTGTGTGTGTTCTCTCATGAGTTTGTAGATTCCCTAACGGGTAAAACTCTTTCCACACTGATAGCATTGGAAAGGCACTCTTTACTAAGTGTGTTCTCTCATGTGATTCATCAGGTTCCCTGATCGATGAAAATGTATTTTTCACACTGGGAGCATTGATATGGCTTCTCTCGCCAGTGTGTGTTCCTTCATGCCTTTTTCATGTTTGCTAAACTGGTAAAAACTCTTTCCACATTGGGAGCATTGGAAAGGCTTCTCTCCATGTGGATTGGTCCTCTCATGCTGTTTTTTTTCAGTGTCCCCTAACTCGGAAACCCATTTTCCACACTGGAGCAGTGGAAAGGCTTATCCTCCGTGTGTGTGCGCATCATGTGATTTCAGATTCCCTAACCAGGCAAAACTCCTTTCCTACACTGGGAGCAAGTGGTGTGGTTTTTGCCTGGTTTGGTCGTCTCTGGGTCTGGTTCCCCTGAAGGACTCTTCTGGTTGTGAGAGTCTGGTTTCTCACCTGCTGAAGACAAATAGAGTATTTGGTTAACACAGTGAGACCGAATGAAACCTCTACATTATAAAACTGTCTTTCTACAAGGATCCCTCAATAAAATGGCATAACCTTCAAGACCCTGGTGCTTGGTTCTGGAGCACAAGGGGAACTTCTCCCGCCCTTTCTTCAGCTAAGTGCTGGATGCAAGAGATCAGCTGAACTACTTCTATATTTAAGAGTTTATTAAACAAAGGTGTGTACAGGAGACCACAGAGAGACTGAAATGACTCTTCTACAAGGTTTGTAACAATGTGCCACCCTCCTGAGGGGAGGGCAGACTAAATACTCTGGCCTTCACTGTTCGTTGTTTTCATCCCCTTCCCTGCCCTGGGTCAAAACATTAAATCAAGGCTGCCCTTGGGGGTTGAATAGACTACTATACATTTGAATCACTTCAGGACACCCATGGCCAGATTGACCAATCACTAAGACCTGCTTTATGGTGACCTCTGTCCTTAGAGAGGGTACCTGGAGGTCAAATTCCAATATGGGATTAATCATCATAATACGTTCTTAACAACCCAACCCAAAGCACTCCGTTCTGCTTATACGTCTGGTCTTGCCCTCCCCAACCCTACAGGAGGGCAAGCTCCCGCTCAGCCCAGTCAAAGCTGTTCTCTGTCCTGGCACCCATAACATGGAACAATCTTCCCCCTAATGTCAGGACGCAGAGTCCCCGCCCATACTTCTGAAGATGCCTAACAACCCTACACCTTTAGAGAGAATATAAATAAATAAATGCCAGGAGTGGAAGTAATATAAAGGGCTTCATTGTCAAAATCTCAAAGTCTCCCTTTAACCTCTACGGGATCGGTGTCCCGTATACGGGACGGTTGAGCTAAACGTACGCTAATGTGATTAGCATGATGACTGTTGTCAGTAACAGCAAACTTTCCAGGACATAGACATGTCTTATATGGGCAGAAAGCTTCAATTCTTGTTAATCTAACTGCGCTGTCCATTTACAGTAGCAATTACAGTGAAAAAAGACCATGCTATTGTTTGAGGAGAGTGCACAACAACAACAAAACTTATCACGGCCAACTGGATTTGATACATTCACCGTCTGAAGGTAAAATAATGTACTTACATTCAGTAATCTTGCTCTGATTTGTCATCCTAAGGGGAATGTCCCCAGAGATAAAATGTAGCATAGTAATTTGTTTGATAACCCTGGGTTCTACAGTTTTGAACCCCTGCTGTCTCTGGCTCCACACCCACTCCGCCCGGCCATCTAGATGTGTGGAAGTTAGTGTATAAAGCTAATGAATCCATCATGTATTGACATTCCTGGGAGTGTGTAAACTTACATTTTGTATTACCATATCATTCTCCTTGTATGTTCTCTATAGTTATGTACTTGAAAAATGTGTCAATTGACCAATTCGCACATTTGGGCAGACCGTGATACAAAATAGTCCAGTATTACAATGCTTCACTGAACTGGATCAATCTGAAACTTATTGCACACACTGCTGCCATCTAGTGGCCAACATCTAAATGCGCCTAAACTCCAATATTATTTAAATTACGGCCTTTCTCTTGCATTTCAAAGATGATGTATTATCTTTTACCAGATCTAATGTGTTATATTCTCCTACATTAATTTCACATTTCCACAAACTTCAAAATGTTTTCCTTTCAAATGGTATCAAGAATATGCATATCCTTGCTTCAGGGTCCTGAGCTACAGGCAGTTAGAATTAGGGTATGTCATTTTTTGGCGAAAATTGAAGAGAAAAAGGGTCCGATTCCTTAAGAGGTAATTAAAAGGGCAAATTTCCGGGACTCTTCCGCCGATAGCGTCGACAAGCTAAGCATCTCCAACTACCGGCTTCATCAGGAATGCCTCGTCGACATGGTCCCCAAAAGTGAAGGTTTGCTGCTTCCCATATCAAAAGCCCTGATCAACACCGAGGTATGTGCTAAGCTAAAAGGACTAGAGCTACAGCACACAAGGCTTATCGCACCCAACCCAAAGGCTACGGCTTGAGGACACGAACAAAGAAAGAGTCCACTCTACGACCTCTGCAGAGCCATCAAACAGGCAACAGACAATATAGGAATAAAAAACAAGGTGGAATCCTATTACGTCGGATCTGACGCTTGAACGCATGTGCAGGGGCTACAGTCCATTATGGATTACAAAGGAAGACCTAGCCATTATCTGCCGAACGATGCCTCTCTACCAGACTAACTCAATGCATTTTTAAGCATGCTTTGACAAAAAAAACAACACAGAGCCAATGCACGAGGGCCCCAGCTGTCCCAGAGGACTGGTTTTCCACGTGCGTTCCAGTGTGTGTGTTCCCTTTTTAATAGCAACCTTCAAAAAAATCACACACCCTTAACTGGCCTCCACTGTGTTAATTGTAGTGATTCACATGATTTCAGGATAAATTCAGCAGTTCCTCTAGGTTCCCTCTGATGGGTTAGTGAATTGCAAAAGCAAACACTCAACCATGAGCACCAAGGAGCTTTCAAAAGACCTAGTAAGTAGGAGACTGATCAGGCTACCATGAGACCAATGTGTCACGATCGTCCTGAGAAGAAGCGGACGCAGCGTGATATGCGTACATTAATATTTATTTGAATGTACAACACAACGAACAAAACAACAAACGATACGAATCGTGAAGTCCTACGGTTACACAAACCAAACGGAACAAGATACCACACCAAAACAATGCCAAAACGGCTACCTAAGTATGGCTCCCACATCAGAGACAACGAGCTACAGCCGTCTCTGATTGGGAACCACCCTGGCCAACATAGAAATACCAAACTAGAACACAACCTAGAAACTCACACCCTGGCTCAACATACAAGAGTCCCCAGAGCCAGGGCGTGACACAATGGCAACTTTGATTGACCTACAGGCTTCTATGGCCAAGACTGGTCAAAGTGTGCATGTGACAACAATATCCAAAGCATTTCACAAATCTGGCATTGTAGGGTGGCAAGAAGGAAAAGCCATTACTCAAGAAAGAAGCACACCTTGAATCCCGTTTTGAAGTATACAACAACAACAAAAAACTTTCTGTAGCCACGTGGCAAAAATCAATTTTGTGGTCTGACGAAAACTAAAATGAACTTTTTAGTTTAGTTTGGGTGGACACTTAACAATTATGATATTTCAGTTTTATATTTTAATATATACTTTTTTTCAGATAAGTAGAAAAAAAAAACGTAATTAAATGCATGAAACTGAGGCACTGACAACAAAGAGTGAAAGGGGGTGTAGACTTTCTATAGGCACTGTATGTATAATATCTAATTTTATGAACACCATGTGGTCCATGCTCTTCACCACATGAGGAGTAATGGCCGATCTTCATCCTGAAACTCAACCCTGTTATCGTTTCAACCCTGTTAAGAGGCCCAACGGTAACTTTATCAGTTTGATATTATATGTGAATTTATTTGTACAACGGACACTTAAACAATAACAACATGTTGGATTATCTCAGACTTGCTTTTTAAAATAGTAGTTAGGAAGTTACATAAGTGTCGTGTAACAGGGTTGACATACCGTGTGGTACAAGTGCAGATAAAACGCTAGAGATATTATTACGTTCATTTCTTGAAAATGTCCAACAGGCCCCCATTTATTGGAACGACACAAAAACCATGTCAAACATCCATCCTCCCAATTACATTTCTATGTGAGAATTGCCAGAACAATCTGAGATGACCAAATATAATTTTTAGGCTGTCCCGGCACGGAATCACCCGAGAGGGAGGGAACTTGATTCGATTGGTCCTCAACTCGCAGCTCAGCCACTTGATTTTAGGATAAAGTGGAGTGAGCCTGCCCCAGAGGAGGTTTAGAGTTTAAGGATTTATTCCCATAGAAACGTACATGACTAAGAGCTAAGCCACCTTCATCAGTTATCCTGAGTTGAATTCAGATTGTCTGTGGTTTTCCAGAAATTGGGCTACTTTGAAAACTATGTAGCGGGTAAAAATGTTTGGTTGCAGGGTTTTGGGGCTACTTCTAAATTGCACCGCGGCCGCCATTGAAATGTCTCTTTTAAAAGAAATCTACTAATCTCCCTGTGACCTGCTGCTGCTGACTATCAGGCAGTGAGGCAGGCAGTTGCAGAGTGAGTGGTGGGGGAGGGAGCTTCATCTACACAGTGTAACAACTCCGTAGGTGGTAAAATAAATCCCACGTCTGGTAGCGAAAAAACCAAGAGACAGACGAGGCAGTTCAGCCTCAATGGGGATTTATTAACTAAAAACATGGTTCACGGGTAGCTTGGGCAATCTTCACGTCCCAAAATAACATTCTCACAAAAAAAAGGCAAACACTCCAGATCAACAACTGGCCCTTTATGGCAGTAACTGAACATAATAAATATTTTACCCCAGGGCAGAGAGAGCTTCAAACCAAGGCAGCAGCTACTCTTCCTGGGGTTTATTATGGATCCCCATTAGTTCCTGCCAAGGCAGCAGCTACTCTTCCTGGGGTGCAGCTAAAATTAAGGTAGTTATACATTTTTAAAAACATTACAATACATTCATAACAGATTTCACAACATATTAAGTGTGTGCCCTCAGGCCCCTACTCTACTACCACATATCTATAACGTGTGTGTATAGTGTGTATAATATCGTGTGTTTGTATGCATGTGTCTATGTTTGTGTTGCTTCACAGTCCCCGCTGTTCCATAAGGTGTATTTTTATCTGTTTTTTAAATCTAATTTTACTGCTGGCATGAGTTTACTTGATGTGGAATAGAGTTCCATGCAGTCATGGTTCTATGTAGTACTGTGCGCCTCCCATAGTCTGTTCTTGACTTGAGGACTGTGAAGAGACCTCTGGTGGCATGTCTTGTGGGGTATGCATGGGTTTCCGAGCTGTGTGCCAGTAGTTCAAACAGACAGCTTTGGTGCATTCAACATGTCAATGCCTCTTACAAATACAAGTAGTGATGAAGTCAATCTCTCCTCCACTTTGAGCCAGGAGAGATTGACATGCATATTATTAATGTTAGCTCTCTGTGTACATCCAAGGGCCAGCCGTGCTGCCCTGTTTTGAGCCAATTGCAATTTTCCTAAGTCCCTCTTTGTGGCACCTGACCACAAGACTGAACAGTATTCCAGGTGCGACAAAACTAGGGCCTGTAGGACCTGCCTTGTTGATAGTGCTTGTTAAGAACGCAGAGCAGCGCTGTATTATAGACAGGACTTCTCCCCATCTTAGCTGCTGTTGTATCAATATGTTTTGACCAGGACAGTTTACAATCCGGGGTTACTCCAAGCAGTTTAGTCACCTCAACTTGCTCAATTTCCACATTATTTATTACAAGATTTAGTTGAGGTTGAGGGTTTAGTGAATGATTTGACCCCAAATACAATGCTTTTAGTTTTTGAAATATTTAGGACTAACTTATTCCTTGCCACCCATTCTGAAACTAACTGCAGCTCTTTGTTAAGTGTTGCAGTGATTTCACTCGCTGTAGCAGCTGACGTGTATAGTGTTGAGTCATCCGCATACATAGACACACTGGCTTTACTCAAAGCCAGTGGCATGTCATTAGTAAAGATTGAAAAAAGCAAGGGGCCTAGACAGCTGCCCTGGGGAATTCCTGATTCTACCTGGATTTTGTAGGAGGTTTCCATTAAAGAACACCTTCTGTGTTCTGTTAGACAAGTAACTCTTTATCCACAATATTGCAGGGGGTGTAAAGCCATAACATATTCGTTTTTCCAGAAACATACTTTGATTAATAATGTCAAAAGCCACACTGAAGTCTAACAAAACAGCCCCCACAATCTTTTTATCATCAACTTCTCTCAGCCAATCATCAGTCATTTGTGTCAGTGCGTGTGCTTGTTGAACGTCCTTCCCTATAAGTGTGCTGAAAGTCTTTTGTCAATTTGTTTACTGTAAAATAGCTTTATGGATGCAGCCCCAACTCCAGAAACTGAACATTAACTTAAATCACCGGGGAAGATAATATTTATACCCTAGGGCAGAGAGAGTTTCAAACCGTCGGCATTGCGGTGCTGGCTGGTCCAATGTTTGCGACAGAGGTTTCCTCATCTCTCTCCCTCTCTGTCTGTCTTCCTCCATCTCTCTTTCTGTCTTCCTCCATCTCTCTCCCTCTCTTTCTGTCTTCCTCCCTCTCTCCCTGTCTTCCTCCATCTCTCTCCCTGTCTTCCTCCATCTCTCTCCCTGTCTTCCTCCATCTCTCTCCCTCTCTATCTGTCTTCCTCCCTCTCTCTCCCTGTCTTCCTCCATCTCTCTCCCTCTCCATCTGTCTTCCTCCACCTCTCTCTGTCTTCCTCCATCTCTCTCCCTCTCTCTCTGTCTTCCTCCACCTCTCTCTGTCTTCCTCCCTCTCTTTCTGTCTTCCTCCATCTCTCTCCCTCTCTTTCTGTCTTCCTCCATCTCTCTCCCTCTCTTTCTGTCTTCCTCCATCTCTTTCTGTCTTCCTCCATCTCTCTCCCTCTCTCTCCATCTCTCTCCCTCTCTCCCTCTTCCTCCATCTCTCTCTGTCTTCCTCCACCTCTCTCTGTCCTTCCTCCATCTCTCTCCCTCTCCTTCTGTCTTCATCCATCTCTCTCCCTCTCTCTCTCTCTCTTCCTCCATCTCTCTCCCTCTTCCTCCATCTCTCTCCCTCTTCCTCCATCTCTCTCTGTCTCCCTCTCTTTCTCTGTCCTCCTCACAACCCTCTTCCACTGTGTCAATGCCACTACATCCCTATGTGCCACTGCCCTAATGGCAGCCAGGTGTGCAAGCTGCGCAGCTGCAGTCTATTAAGTCTCTGTTGAGAGCTGCCACACTTTGTAAACGAGTCATTTAGCCACCAGAAGGGGCCAAAAAAGCGGGCCTTTCCCAACCTTACACCCCCTCGGGTGCTCACGAGAGTCATTGGGAGGGATTGCCCGTAGGGTGTGTGTGTGTACTGTTGAGAGAGCGCTGCAGTAGGCAGCGGAGTCACGTGAGTAAGAGAAAAGTAGCATGCAAGTGGTGTGAGATTCAACAACCAACCGCACTAGCTAGCTACATACTTTCCCCTCACAATTCTTCTTTGCCTCGTCCATTGTATCCTGATCCCCCCCCCCCCCCCCCCCCCAGTTCCTCCCAATCATGACTAGAGCCAACACAGCAAGGGAGAGAAAGTGATAAATAATCATCCAACAGTTACAGAGAGAGGGAGAGAGAGGATGGAACAACGTGCTGTGTCTCTGGGTGAGGACAGAGGAACTGCATTCATACGCTAGCTTACTGGCTAGACACGATTCTACTGTCAGAATGTCAGGTAAATTGGCAAAATATGCGCGAAAATATTGCAAAGACTGGGAAAGAGAACGGGGTATAATGGAATGGATTAAGAGCATCCCAGGAGATGACAGAAAAGCTTACTGTAGGTATCGCAAATCAGAAATGCCAGCTCACCACGCCGATCTTATTGCTCCGTTTTTCCAATGCCAGAACATTGTTTGACACAGGAACTACACCCGTAAGAGGGAATAACACAGTTAAAACAGATGGCTGCACATATTGCATGCCACCTCCCAGCAATGCAACTGTAGATCACCTGGGATCAAAGACACTGCAAAGAAAGGAATCAATATCCACAATATCCACAGAACGAAAATGCGCAGTGCTCACAATTGCAGTTATAGGGCCTGCAGTGCATGAGGAACTAATAAAAGGACATTGGGAATGAGTCTTACTCGTTGATTATTGATGAAAGTACTGATGTCACCACCAAGAAGCAGCTGGGTGTGGTGACAAGATACCACAGCAAGAAACTCTTTCAAATCATAAGCAACATTCCAGCTGGTGAGTCACCTGACCATTGCCTTGTTCAAGTGTCTTGATGACAATAAATGGACAACTAGCCACAACACAATGTGTGGCAAAAAACAATTCCGCCCTGACAAAACTTCAAGCACGGAGTAAGAATATCGTCTACATTAAATGTGTGTGTCATTCCCTGCAACTCCGTGCCTCCAAAGCAGTGAATGTTCTTCCATTAAATGTTGAATACACAGACATGCAGTACACCAGCTTTGGACACTCTTGACATTCTCTCAACCAGCTTCATGAGGTAGTGACCTGGAATGCATTTCAATTAACAGGTGTAAGTTTCTTCAAGTGCAGTAGCAAAAAACCATCAAGCGCTTTGATGAAACTGGCTCTCATGAGAAATTGCAGCCCAAATAAATGCTTCAGAGAGTTCAAGTAACAGACACATCTCAACATCAACTGTTCAGAGGAGAATGTGTGAATCAGGCCTTCATGGTTGAATTGCTGGAAAGAAATCACTACTAGAAGGACACCAATAAGAAGAAGAGACTTGCTTGGGCCAAGAAACACGAGCAATGGACATTAGACCGGTGGAAATGTGTCCTTCGGTCTGGAGTCCAAATTGGAGATTTTTGGTTCCAACCGCTGTGTCTTTGTGAGACGCGGTGTGGGTGAACGGATGATCTCCGCATGTGTATTTCCCACCGTAAAGCATGGAGGAGGGGGTGTTATGGTGTGGGGGTGCTTTGCTGGTGACACTGTCTGTGATTTATTTAGAATTCAAGGCACACTTAACCAGCATGGCTACTACAGCATTCTGCAGCGATACGCCATCCCATCATTTGTTTTTCTATCATTTGTTTTTCAACAGGGACAATGACCCAACACACCCTCCAGGCTGTGTAAGGGGCTATTTTACCAAGAAGGAGAGTGATGGAGTGCTGCATCAGATGACCTGGTCTCCACAATCCCCCGACCTCAACCAATTTGAGATCGTTTGGGATGAGTCGGACCGCAGAGTGAAGTAAAAGCAGCCAACAAATGCTCAGCATATGTGGGAACTCCTTCAAGACTGTTGGAAAAGCATTCCAGGTGAAGCTGGTTGAGAGAATGCCAAGAGTGTGCAAAGCTGTCATCAAGGCAAAGGGTGGCTATTTTAAGAATCTAAAATATAAAATATATTTGGATTTGTTGAACACTTTTTTGATTACTACATGATTCCATATGTGTTATTTCATAGTTTTGATGTCTTCACTATTATTCTACAATGTAAAAAATAGTCAAAATATAGAAAAACCCTTGAATGAGTAGGTGTTCTAAAACGTTTGACCAGTAGTGTACATATTTATACTGAGCGTGTACTAGACACAGTCACTCACACTTTCACTCACATATAAATGTTTGGAACATACATACACATCATCAAATCAACACTCACTAAAGTGAACAAACATACTTTACAACCAAATTCACCAAACACCTGCTCTTGCTGGTAACAACAATCGACTCCCACATTCCTTTAGTGACCTAAAACCTCTCAAGTGTCTAAACCAACTGACCTACTTTACACTCCCTACATGTACGTGACCTTTGACATTTAGGTCGTAAATCAGGGTCATCAATCCCGTTTTGAACTTACTACTCTCATCTAATCTTGCTCTCATGGAATGTCATGTTTTTTAGGCTGAGCAGAGCACTATAATAATAGATATTGAGCAGGGCACTATAATAAGTAGATATTGAGCAGAGCACTATAATAATAGATATTGAGCAGGGCACTATAATAATAGATATTGAGCAGGGCACTATAATAATAGATATTGAGCAGGGCACTATAATAATAGATATTGAGCAGGGCACTATAATAATAGATATTGAGCAGGGGCACTATAATAATAGATATTGAGCAGGGCACTATAATAATAGATATTGAGCAGGGCACTATAATAATAGATATTGAGCAGGGGCACTATAATAATAGATATTGAGCAGGGCACTATAATAATAGATATTGAGCAGAGCACTATAATAATAGATATTGAGCAGGGCACTATAATAATAGATATTGAGCAGGGCACTATAATAATAGATATTGAGCAGGGCACTATAATAATAGATATTGAGCAGGGCACTATAATAATAGATATTGAGCAGAGCACTATAATAATAGATATTGAGCAGGGCACTATAATAATAGATATTGAGCAGGGCACTATAATAATAGATATTGAGCAGGGCACTATAATAATAGATATTGAGCAGGGCACTATAATAATAGATATTGAGCAGGGCACTATAATAATAGATATTGAGCAGGGCACTATAATAATAGATATTGAGCAGGGCACTATAATAATAGATATTGAGCAGGGCACTATAATAATAGATATTGAGCAGGGCACTATAATAATAGATATTGAGCAGGGCACTATAATAATAGATATTGAGCAGGGCACTATAATAATAGATATTGAGCAGGGCACTATAATAATAGATATTGAGCAGGGCACTATAATAATAGATATTGAGCAGGGCACTATAATAATAGATATTGAGCAGGGCACTATAATAATAGATATTGAGCAGGGCACTATAATAATAGATATTGAGCAGGGCACTATAATAATAGATATTGAGCAGGGCACTATAATAATAGATATTGAGCAGGGGCACTATAATAATAGATATTGAGCAGGGCACTATAATAATAGATATTGAGCAGGGCACTATAATAATAGATATTGAGCAGGGCACTATAATAATAGATATTGAGCAGGGCACTATAATAATAGATATTGAGCAGGGCACTATAATAATAGATATTGAGCAGGGCACTATAATAATAGATATTGAGCAGGGCACTATAATAATAGATATTGAGCAGGGCACTATAATAATAGATATTGAGCAGGGCACTATAATAATAGATATTGAGCAGGGCACTATAATAATAGATATTGAGCAGGGCACTATAATAATAGATATTGAGCAGGGCACTATAATAATAGATATTGAGCAGGGCACTATAATAATAGATATTGAGCAGGGCACTATAATAATAGATATTGAGCAGGGCACTATAATAATAGATATTGAGAACTAGGCTACAGTATTTCAGTCTATGTCATTGGATGCATTTGAGCCATTGTTTAATAAACGTTTCGGCGGCGGCCCACTCTTGATCTTACAGTGTAGTTTAACAATTCAGCACCTGAACGACACATTTGTCTTGTTTTGTAACAAAATAATAAAATGCAGGACGACAGGATCGACATGATCTTTATAAACGTAGCTCTTTATTAACTAACTATAACTGGCATGTTCATGTGTCTCCGGCCATGATCATCTTTAAGATGACCTTACCACCTGGGCAGTGTTGCCAACTCCTCAGTAAGGAAAGTAGCTATTGGCTGTCCTAAAGGTCGATAAATGACGTCATCGTCTAATTTGCAATATGCATGTAATTGTGATGACCGCTGTAGGAGAGAGGAATAACATCGTGGGAGAGACAAAAAGTGAGTAAAAAAACACCATACATTTACATCCCGCCCTGAATGTAAGCCAGGGCGGGATCAGCCAGTGGCGGCTTCCCGCATGCGCGATTCATTTGCAGTCTGGACGCGGAGGGGTGAACATCTCCTTGCTCTGACTGCAGCTGGGAGGGACTGCTGCGCGAGGACTGGGCCGCCTGTGAGTGTTTTGGGAGTAACTAAGCACCCGCTGCTCGTTGAGAAGAGTAAGAACTATACGTGCTTTCACGTCAGAGTCTCCAAAAGTCTCCAATAACATCAGAAAAAGTCGCTAGATTTGTCGCTAGTTGCTTTTTTGAAAATGTGTCGCTAGAGGGGTCTGAAAACTCGCTAAATATAGCGACAAAGTCGCTAAGATGGCAACACTGCACCTGGATGGTCTTAATCAATCATAGCGCAGTATGATAAGACGGTAGAATGCATCCAATTACAATTCAGTATGCTGACACATTTGAATATTACAATATTCAAGTGTAGAACTTCAGTAGAATGACCGTTTAAATCCACACATTGTTTAACAACTGCAGAGTTTGTGTCATTGATAGATAGTACTCACGGGTGTTCATCAGATCTCCAACCTCCTCTTCCTCCTCCTCCAATGTGACAGTAATCTCCCCCTCCTTGACCTCAAAAACGTCTTCCTCTTCTTTCACTGTGACAGTCACCTCCTTCTTCTCCTCTTTCACTCCCAACACGGCATCCTCCTCTTCCTCTTCTTTCACAGTAACATCCTCCTCTTCTTTCACAGTAACATCCTCCTCCTCTTTCACTGAAACGTCTTCTTCTTTAACTGTAACAGCTTCACCCTTTACATTTGTTTTTACTGTGACAGACTCCTCTTCCTTCTCCTCTTCTTTAGTAGGAGGGGAGTAGCTTAGTGAGCTCATGGTCGGGGTTGTTAGCGAGGTAACGTTAGGTAGCTATCATTAGCGACTAGGCTACTGCTAACTTAACCAGCCAGCTAGTTGACTAACAAAAAATGTAAATATGAAAATTAAGGGGTAACTGGTGGATACGACATACGTATTTTAAACTCACCGAAATGGTCTAAAGAGCGTCAATGTTCCGGTTGTATGTTGGCTAGCAAGCTACCTAGGTGGTTGAATCAGTAGCCGTGTTGTTCTTGTTGTGTTGTTCTTGTTAAAGAACCGTCCCGTCCACTAGAAAATACGTCACACTAGCAACATCGCATGAAAGCCGCACATCGCCATCTGTTGATTGCAGTTGGTAAAGCAGTTGAGGAAAATGTTTATTTTATTTTCAGACAACTTTATTTTTCACTTAATTCATTAAATAATAATGTTACTTAAAGAAGTACAAAGGAAACCATGTGTTGTTTGATTAGTTCCAAATGTTTATGAGTGAGAATTTAAAACATCTACTGCACAATGTATTATTAATTCATATGTTACATTATCCTTTTCACAATGTTGTTACATGATCCTTTTCACAATCCGCACCTGTATTCTCTGACATGGTGGAATAATACTGATGGAACATTCATGAGGTAGTGAATCTTTTTAATGTCAACAGCTTTGATGACTAGTACTGTAGGGCGGCAGGTAGCTTAGTGGGTAAGAGCGTTGTGGCCAGTAACCGAAAGGTCGCTGGTTCTAATCCCCGAGCCGACTAGGTGAAAAATCTGTCGATGTGCCCTTAAGCAAGGCACTTAACCCTAATTGCTCCTGTAAGTCGCTCTGGATAAGAGCGTCTGCTAAATGACGTAAATGTAAAAAATGTAAATGTAGCGGCTAAAGGTTCCTAGATTAAACAACATGCCAAATACAGGTTTAGTGCCAATGCATTTCCATTGATGGAGAGGTTGTTGTTGCAGTTAAATTATATTTATTACTTACAGAATGAATCCAACAAGCACATTTGATCAACTAATGCGTTAGTTCTAGTAGCTATGTTGACTTGATGTTAGCTAATATGGTGACAACGATGTAGGCTGTGTGTAGCGGTTAGCTGCTATCCCAACGGGCACACAGTCATTTTGACATCTTATGTTATGGATGGAAGATGGCACAATGATGCCATCTGTTGGTAAATGTTCATTACTGCAACTCCAGTGTTTTTACCGGTGTACTTGAGATACCCGGATGTATTGCAATATACTGAACAAGACTGGTTACTCGCATCAATGCCTCGTCATTTAACATTCAAACATCTTATTCTGGGTATATTCAGGTCACGACATTTTTTTTAAACATTTTAGTCATTTAGCAGACGCTCTTATCCAGAGCGACTTACAGTTTTTAAAAGTTTTTTTATACCGGCCCCCCGTGGGAATCGAACCCACAACCCTGGCGTTGCAAACGCCATGCTCTACCAACTGAGCTACATCCCTGCCGGCCATTCCCTCCCCTACCATGAACGACGCTGGGCAAATTGTGCGCCGCCCCATGGGTCTCCCGGTCGTGGCCGGCTACGACAGAGCCTGGATTCGAACCAGGATCTCTAGACCACTGCGCCACTCGGGAGACATCATTTGACCAAAATATGACCAGCTTAAGACGTCTTTTTTTAGACGTCTTTATTATGACCAAAAAAATACATATTTTGCCTAACGTCTTCCCAACTGACTCAAACCAGACGTCATTAGGTATCACGGCATTCGTTATTTTAAAACAAATCTTAAAGGAAGAAAGGAGCTACCCGGCTGGCATGAGCACTCTGCACGCAGGCTGCCCCCCACAACGTCATGGCGAGGTGCAGACAGAACATCCTTCCCATCCGATCCTGCAACCTCTGCTACAACTAGGTCATATGGGTTGGCTTGTTCTGACCTCCAGAGATGTGACATGATATATATCCCTACTTGATATTGGTTGCTAACATGAATGACTTTCAGCTCCAAATGCAGGTTTGTAAAACGCAGTTTATTTCTGTAGCCTAGCTTGCGTTTTATGGCTGTAATGACAGGAAACGTGTGTAGTTGGGTTGGATATAGTAATGGTAGGCTATAGTATATCTTACACTCTTCTATTTTGACTGGAAATGTGTTGGTCATTGTTAATAAGTGCAGAATTTATTCCATTTCAAAATAGTTTAGCAAAAATACTTTACTCATCAGATTGCAAGATTGTGCTGATTTCCCCCTTTTTTGTAATAATTTCTCAACCAGTCTGTGACCACAGTTACGGGAAAAGTGACCTTAGACTAAAGTATGCACCGGACAGACGCGGGAATGGAGTTCATTTTGTAATCATATAATCTTCCCCCCTCCCCTCCCCTCCCCCCACCCAGTTAATAAATACATATATATATATTTGACATAGAAATTGTATTTCTTTACTGATGTGATTTTATACAAAATAAATGTTCAACAGTTATTGTTAACGGGACCCTAGGATATTTGAGCTATTTTAAATATTGTGATATAGCAGTGTAAAGTACTATACATATGGATTGATTTGCATCCATTGCTGCTGTGCGATGCTTGCTCACAGCATGACATTATTAATATTGGGAGGTCATAAACTGGTCATATTTTGGTTGGACATGAGTTATAAAGACGTCAGAAATAAGACGTCTTAGACAGGTTAGATTCTGGTTGTATATGAACGTTTTTTTACATAAGTATTTAGATAAGTAACGTTTTTTAAATAAGTATTTTCCTGATGTTGTATGACAGTCAGATTTTGGTTGATTTTGAAAGGTCTTGTAGAAGACCTACAAGACCTTTCAAAATCAACCAAAATCTGACTGTCATACAACATCAGGAAAATACTTATTTACAACGGACAACAGTTGGGATGATATGGTTTGGCTTGGAAAGCCTGGTCACAGACAGCTGATGTGATGTGAAGTCCACAAGCTGAGGGAAAAGGTCAGAAGGGGAAAGCCCATAGATGCAAGAATAAATTATCCAATGATCAAAGGGATCAAGTTGTTTGTATGTGGCTGCTATGAAAGTGAACTGTGTTTGTGTGTGATCAGGGGTGTATTCATTCCGCCGATTCTGTTGAAAAACATTTCTTAAACTGAAGTAAAAGGAACGAAGATAAACAAACCTGAATTTGTCCAATAGAAACTCTCGTTTGCAACTGTTGGACTAACAATTACACCCTTGATCAGCTAGATGCAAGCAAGATTGTGCAAGGCGGTATTGAATGTGTCAATGTCTGTCACCTTGATTACTCAAATTTCGCTTGACCTGTGCACCTACATTGTAAACTTTCATTAATAGGCTAGGTTGTAGCAACCTCATGATGGGTATAGGGACAATTTGAGGATCATGTAGATATGAATGACAGTCATCCAATATGCTGTAATTGAAATAAGGCCATAATCATAAAAAATATAATCGTCCTCCCTCATCTTAAACGGCACCAACCGCCACTGGAACCAAGGTACTGGCTTATTAACAATACCTAGGGTTAGAACCATGGTAATGGCTTATTAACAATACCTAGGGTTAGAACCAAGGGATTATTAACAATACCTAGGGTTAGAACCAAGGGACTGGACCATTAACAATACCTAGGGTTAGAACCAAGGGGCTGGACCATTAACAATACCTAGGGTTAGAACCAAGGGACTGGACCATTAACAATACCTAGGGTTAGAACCAAGGGACTATTAACAATACCTAGGGATAGAACCAAGGGATTATTAACAATACCTAGGGTTAGAACCAAGGGACTGGACAGTTAACAATACCTAGGGTTAGAACCAAGGGACTGGACCATTAACAATACCTAGGGTTAGAACCAATGGACTGGACCATTAACAATACCTAGGGTTAGAACCAAGGGACTATTAACAATACCTAGGGTTAGAACCAAGGGACTGGACGATTAACAATACCTAGGGTTAGAACCAAGGGACTGGACCATTAACAATACCTAGGGTTAGAACCAAGGGACTATTAACAATACCTAGGGATAGAACCAAGGGATTATTAACAATACCTAGGGTTAGAACCAAGGGACTGGACCATTAACAATACCTAGGGTTAGAACCAAGGGACTGGACCATTAACAATACCTAGGGTTAGAACCAAGGGACTATTAACAATACCTAGGGATAGAACCAAGGGATTATTAACAATACCTAGGGTTAGAACCAAGGGACTGGACCATTAACAATACCTAGGGTTAGAACCAAGGGACTGGACCATTAACAATACCTAGGGTTAGAACCAAGGGACTGGACCATTAACAATACCTAGGGTTAGAACCAAGGGACTATTAACAATACCTAGGGTTAGAACCAAGGGACTATTAACAATACATTTACATTTACATTTTAGTCATTTAGCAGACACTCTTATCCAGAGCGACTTACATGAGCAATTAGGGTTAAGTGCCTTGCTTAAGGGCACATCAACAGATTTTTCACCTAGTCGGCTCGGGGATTAGAACCAGCGACCTTTCGGTTACTGGCACAACGCTCTTACCCACTAAGCTACCTGCCGCCCCCAATACCTAGGGTTAGAACCAAAGGACTGGACCATTAACAATACCTAGGGTTAGAACCAAGGGACTGGACCATTAACAATACCTAGGGTTAGAACCAAGAGCCCGGACCATTAACAATACCTAGGGTTAGAACCAAGGGACTGGACCATTAACAATACCTAGGGTTAGAACCATGGGACTATTAACAATACCTAGGGTTAGAACCAAGGGACTGGACCATTAATAATACCTAGGGTTAGAACCAAGGGACTGGACCATTAACAATACCTAGGGTTAGAACCAAGGGACTGGACCATTAACAATACCTAGGGTTAGAACCAAGGGACTATTAACAATACCTAGGGTTAGAACCAAGGGACTGGACCATTAACAATACCTAGGGTTAGAACCAAGGGACTGGACCATTAACAATACCTAGGGTTAGAACCAAGGGACCGGACAATTAACAATACCTAGGGTTAGAACCAAGGGACTGGACCATTAACAATACCTAAGGTTAGAAACATGGGACTATTAACAATACCTAGGGTTAGAACCAAGGGACTTGACCATTAACAATACCTAGGGTTAGAACCAAGGGACTGGACCATTAACAATACCTACGGTTAGAACCAAGGGACTGGACCATTAACAATACCTAGGGTTAGAACCATGGGACTATTAACAATACCTAGGATTAGAACCAAGGGACTGGACCATTAACAATGCCTAGTTTTTAGAACCAAGGGACTGGACCATTAACAATACCTAGGATAGAACCAAGGGACTGGACCATTAACAATACCTAGGGTTAGAACCAAGGGACTGGACCATTAACAATACCTAGGGTTAGAACCAAGGGACCGGACCATTAACAATACCTAGGGTTAGAACCAAGGGACTGGAACATTAACAATACCTAGGGTTAGAACCAAGGGACTGGACCATTAACAATACCTAGGGTTAGAACTAAGGGACCGGACCATTAACAACACCTAGGGTTAGAACCAAGGGACTGGACCATTAACGATACCTAGGGTTAGAACTAAGGGACTGGACTATTAACGATACCTAGGGTTAGAACCAAGGGACTGGAACATTAACAATACCTAGGGTTAGAACCAAGGGACTGGACTATTAACAATACCTAGGGTTAGAACCAAGAGACTGGACCATTAACAATACCTAGGGTTAGAACCAAGGGACTGGACCATTAACAATACCTAGGGTTAGAACCAAGGGACTGGACCATTAACAATACCTAGGGTTAGAACCAAGGGACTATTAACAATACCTAGGGATAGAACCAAGGGATTATTAACAATACCTAGGGTTAGAACCAAGGGACTGGACCATTAACAATACCTAGGGTTAGAACCAAGGGACTGGACCATTAACAATACCTAGGGTTAGAACCAATGGACTGGACCATTAACAATACCTAGGGTTAGAACCAAGGGACTATTAACAATACCTAGGGTTAGAACCAAGGGACTGGACCATTAACAATACCTAGGGTTAGAACCAAGGGACTGGACCATTAACAATACCTAGGGTTAGAACCAAGGGACTATTAACAATAACTAGGGATAGAACCAAGGGATTATTAACAATACCTAGGGTTAGAACCAAGGGACTATTAACAATACCTAGGGTTAGAACCAAGGGACTGGACCATTAACAATACCTAGGGTTAGAACCAAGGGACTGGACCATTAACAATACCTAGGGTTAGAACCAAGAGCCCGGACCATTAACAATACCTAGGGTTAGAACCAAGGGACTGGACCATTAACAATACCTAGGGTTAGAACCATGGGACTATTAACAATACCTAGGGTTAGAACCAAGGGACTGGACCATTAACAATACCTAGGGTTAGAACCAAGGGAAAGGACCATTAACAATACCTAGGGTTAGAACCATGGGAATATTAACAATACCTAGGGTTAGAACCAAGGGACTGGAACATTAACAATACCTAGTTTTAGAACCAAGGGACTGGACCATTAACAATACCTAGGATAGAACCAAGGGACTGGACCATTAACAATACCTAGGGTTAGAGCCATGGGACTATTAACAATACCTAGGGTTAGAACCAAGGGACTGGACCGTTAACAATACCTAGGGATAGAACCAAGGGACTGGACCATTAACAATACCTAGGGTTAGAACCAAGGGACTGGACCATTAACAATACCTAGGGTTAGAACCATGGGACTATTAACAATACCTAGGGTTAGAACCAAGGGACTGGACCATTAACAATACCTAGGGTTAGAACCAAGGGACTGGACCATTAACAATACCTAGGGTTAGAACCAAGGGACTGACCATTAACAATACCTAGGGTTAGAACCATGGGACTATTAACAATACCTAGGGTTAGAACCAAGGGACTGGACCATTAACAATACCTAGTTTTAGAACCAAGGGACTGGACCATTAACAATACCTAGGGTAGAACCAAGGGACTGGACCATTAACAATAGCTAGGGTTAGAACCAAGGGACTCGACCATTAACAATACCTAGGGTTAGAACCAAGGGACGGGACCATTAACAACACCTAGGGTTAGAACCAAGGGACTGGACCATTAACGATACCTAGGGTGAGAACCAAGGGACTGGACTATTAACGGTACCTAGGGTTAGAACCAAGGGACTGGACCATTAACAATACCTAGGGTTAGAACCAAGGGACTGGACCGTCATCAATACCTAGGGTTAGAACCAAGGCACCGGACCATTAACAACACCTAGGGTTAGAACCAAGGGACCGGACCATTAACAATACCTAGGGTTAGAACCAAAGGACTGGACCATTAACAATACCTAGTGTTAGAACCAAGGGACTGGACTATTAACAATACCTAGTGTTAGAACCAAGGGACTGGACCATTAACAATACCTAGGGTTAGAACCAAGGGACTATTAACAATACCTAGGGTTAGAACCAAGGTACTGGACTATTAACAATACCTAGGGTTAGAACCAAGGGACTGGACCATTAACAATACCTAGGGTTAGAACCAAGGGACTATTAACAATACCTAGGGTTAGAACCAAGGGACTGGACCATTAACAATACCTAGGGTTAGAACCAAGGGACTATTAACAATACCTAGGGTTAGAACCAAGGTACTATTAACAATACCTAGGGTTAGAACCAAGGGACTGGACCATTAACAATACCTAGGATTAGAACCAAGGGACTATTAACAATACCTAGGGTTAGAACCAAGGGACTGGACTATTAACAATACCTAGGGTTAGAACCAAGGTACTGGACCATTAACAATACCTAGGGTTAGAACCAAGGGACTGGACTATTAACAACACCTAGGGTTAGAACCAAGGGTCTGGACTATTAACAATACCTAGGGTTAGAACCAAGGGACTATTAACAATACCTAGGGTTAGAACCAAGGGACTGGACTATTAACAATACCTAGGGTTAGAACCAAGGGACTATTAACAATACCTAGGGTTAGAACCAAGGGACTGGACTATTAACAATACCTAGGGTTAGAACCAAGGGACTGGACTATTAACAATACCTAGGGTTAGAACCAAGGTACTATTAACAATACCTAGGGTTAGAACCAAGGGACTGGACCATTAACAATACCTAGGGTTAGAACCAAGGGGACTATTAACAATACCTAGGGTTAGAACCAAGGGACTGGACTATTAACAATACCTAGGGTTAGAACCAAGGTACTGGACCATTAACAATACCTAGGGTTAGAACCAAGGGACTGGACTATTAACAATACCTAGGGTTAGAACCAAGGGTCTATTAACAATACCTAGGGTTAGAACCAAGGGACTGGACTATTAACAATACCTAGGGTTAGAACCAAGGGACTATTAACAATACCTAGGGTTAGAACCAAGGGACTGGACCATTAACAATACCTAGGGTTAGAACCAAGGGACTATTAACAATACCTAGGGTTAGAACCAAGGGACTATTAACAATACCTAGGGTTAGAACCAAGGGACTGGACTATTAACAATACCTAGGGTTAGAACCAAGGGACTATTAACAATACCTAGGGTTAGAACCAAGGGACTGGACTATTAACGATACCTAGGGTTAGAACCAAGGGACTGGACCATTAACAATACCTAGGGTTAGAACCAAGGGACTATTAACAATACCTAGGGTTAGAACCAAGGGACTGGACCATCATCAATACCTAGGGTTAGAACCAAGGCACCGGACCATTAACAACACCTAGGGTTAGAACCAAGGGACCGGACCATTAACAATACCTAGGGTTAGAACCAAGGGACTGGACCATTAACAATACCTAGTGTTAGAACCAAGGGACTGGACCATTAACAATACCTAGGGTTAGAACCAAGGGACTGGACCATTAACAATACCTAGGGTTAGAACCAAGGGACTGGACTATTAACAATACCTAGGGTTAGAACCAAGGGACTATTAACAATACCTAGGGTTAGAACCAAGGGACTGGACCATTAACAATACCTAGGGTTAGAACCAAGGGACTATTAACAATACCTAGGGTTAGAACCAAGGGACTATTAACAATACCTAGGGTTAGAACCAAGGGACTGGACTATTAACAATACCTAGGGTTAGAACCAAGGGACTATTAACAATACCTAGGGTTAGAACCAAGGGACTGGACTATTAACGATACCTAGGGTTAGAACCAAGGGACTGGACCATTAACAATACCTAGGGTTAGAACCAAGGGACTATTAACAATACCTAGGGTTAGAACCAAGGGACTGGACCATCATCAATACCTAGGGTTAGAACCAAGGCACCGGACCATTAACAACACCTAGGGTTAGAACCAAGGGACCGGACCATTAACAATACCTAGGGTTAGAACCAAGGGACTGGACCATTAACAATACCTAGTGTTAGAACCAAGGGACTGGACTATTAACAATACCTAGTGTTAGAACCAAGGGACTGGACCATTAACAATACCTAGGGTTAGAACCAAGGGACTATTAACAATACCTAGGGTTAGAACCAAGGTACTGGACTATTAACAATACCTAGGGTTAGAACCAAGGGACTGGACCATTAACAATACCTAGGGTTAGAACCAAGGGACTATTAACAATACCTAGGGTTAGAACCAAGGGACTGGACCATTAACAATACCTAGGGTTAGAACCAAGGGACTATTAACAATACCTAGGGTTAGAACCAAGGTACTATTAACAATACCTAGGGTTAGAACCAAGGGACTGGACCATTAACAATACGTAGGATTAGAACCAAGGGACTATTAACAATACCTAGGGTTAGAACCAAGGGACTGGACTATTAACAATACCTAGGGTTAGAACCAAGGTACTGGACCATTAACAATACCTAGTGTTAGAACCAAGGGACTGGACTATTAACAACACCTAGGGATAGAACCAAGGGTCTGGGACTATTAACAATACCTAGGGTTAGAACCAAGGGACTATTAACAATACCTAGGGTTAGAACCAAGGGACTGGACTATTAACAATACCTAGGGTTAGAACCAAGGGACTATTAACAATACCTAGGGTTAGAACCAAGGTACTATTAACAATACCTAGGGTTAGAACCAAGGGACTGGACCATTAACAATACCTAGGGTTAGAACCAAGGGACTATTAACAATACCTAGGGTTAGAACCAAGGGACTGGACTATTAACAATACCTAGGGTTAGAACCAAGGTACTGGACCATTAACAATACCTAGGGTTAGAACCAAGGGACTGGACTATTAACAACACCTAGGGTTAGAACCAAGGGTCTGGACTATTAACAATACCTAGGGTTAGAACCAAGGGACTATTAACAATACCTAGGGTTAGAACCAAGGGACTGGACTATTAACAATACCTAGGGTTAGAACCAAGGGACTGGACTA
Source organism: Coregonus ussuriensis (assembly GCA_031479575.1). Taxonomy (NCBI): domain Eukaryota; kingdom Metazoa; phylum Chordata; class Actinopteri; order Salmoniformes; family Salmonidae; genus Coregonus; species Coregonus ussuriensis. The sequence goes on from JAVHNI010000045.1 coordinate 60,735, forward strand.
TTAACAATACCTAGGGTTAGAACCAAGGTACTATTAACAATACCTAGGGTTAGAACCAAGGGACTGGACCATTAACAATACCTAGGGTTAGAACCAAGGGACTATTAACAATACCTAGGGTTAGAACCAAGGGACTGGACTATTAACAATACCTAGGGTTAGAACCAAGGTACTGGACCATTAACAATACCTAGGGTTAGAACCAAGGGACTGGACCATTAACAATACCTAGGGTTAGAACCAAGGGACTATTAACAATACCTAGGGTTAGAACCAAGGGACTATTAACAATACCTAGGGATAGAACCAAGGGACTGGACCATTAACAATACATAGGGTTAGAACCAAGGGACCTGACCATTAACAATACCTAGGGTTAGAACCAAGGGACTGGACCATTAACAATACCTAGCGTTAGAACCAAGGTACTATTAACAATACCTAGGGTTAGAACCAAGGGACTGGACCATTAACAATACCTAGGGTTAGAACCAAGGGACTGGACCATTAACAATACCTAGGGTTAGAACCAAGGGACCGGACCATTAACAACACCTAGGGTTAGAACCAAGGGACTGGACCATTAACGATACCTAGGGTTAGAACCAAGGGACTGGACTATTAACGATACCTAGGGTTAGAACCAAGGGACTGGACCATTAACAATACCTAGGGTTAGAACCAAGGGACTGGACCATCATCAATACCTAGGGTTAGAACCAAGGCACCGGACCATTAACAACACCTAGGGTTAGAACCAAGGGACTATTAACAATACCTAGGGTTAGAACCAAGGGACTGGACCATTAACAATACCTAGGGTTAGAACCAAGGGACTATTAACAATACCTAGGGTTAGAACCAAGGTACTATTAACAACACCTAGTGTTAGAACCAAGGGACTGGACCATTAACAATACCTAGGGTTAGAACCAAGGGACTATTAACAATACCTAGGGTTAGAACCAAGGTACTGGACTATTAACAATACCTAGGGTTAGAACCAAGGGACTGGACCATTAACAATACCTAGGGTTAGAACCAAGGGACCGGACCATTAACAACACCTAGGGTTAGAACCAAGGGACTGGACCATTAACGATACCTAGGGTTAGAACCAAGGGACTGGACCATCATCAATACCTAGGGTTAGAACCAAGGGACCGGACCATTAACAACACCTAGGGTTAGAACCAAGGGACCGGACCATTAACAATACCTAGGGTTAGAACCAAGTGACTGGACCATTAACAATACCTAGGGTTAGAACCAAGGGACTGGACCATTAACGATACCTAGGGTTAGAACCAAGAGACTGGACTATTAACAATACCTAGGGTTAGAACCAAGGGACTGGACCATTAACAATACCTAGGGTTAGAACCAAGGGACTGGACCATTAACAATACCTAGGGTTAGAACCAAGGTACTGGACCATTAACAATACCTAGGGTTAGAACCAAGGGACTGGACCATCATCAATACCTAGGGTTAGAACCAAGGGACCGGACCATTAACAACACCTATGGTTAGAACCAAGGGACCGGACCATTAACAATACCTAGGGTTAGAACCAAGGGACTATTAACAATACCTAGGGTTAGAACCAAGGGACTGGACTATTAACAATACCTAGGGTTAGAACCAAGGGACTATTAACAATACCTAGGGTTAGAACCAAGGTACTATTAACAATACCTAGGGTTAGAACCAAGGGACTGGACCATTAACAATACCTAGGGTTAGAACCAAGGGACTATTAACAATACCTAGGGTTAGAACCAAGGGACTGGACTATTAACAATACCTAGGGTTAGAACCAAGGTACTGGACCATTAACAATACCTAGGGTTAGAACCAAGGGACTGGACTATTAACAACACCTAGGGTTAGAACCAAGGGTCTGGACTATTAACAATACCTAGGGTTAGAACCAAGGGACTATTAACAATACCTAGGGTTAAACCAAGGGACTGGACTATTAACAATACCTAGGGTTAGAACCAAGGGACTGGACTATTAACAATACCTAGGGTTAGAACCAAGGTACTATTAACAATACCTAGGGTTAGAACCAAGGGACTGGACCATTAACAATACCTAGGGTTAGAACCAAGGGACTATTAACAATACCTAGGGTTAGAACCAAGGGACTGGACTATTAACAATACCTAGGGTTAGAACCAAGGTACTGGACCATTAACAATACCTAGGGTTAGAACCAAGGGACTGGACTATTAACAATACCTAGGGTTAGAACCAAGGGACTATTAACAATACCTAGGGTTAGAACCAAGGGACTGGACCATTAACAATACCTAGGGTTAGAACCAAGGGACTATTAACAATACCTAGGGTTAGAACCAAGGGACTATTAACAATACCTAGGGATAGAACCAAGGGACTGGACCATTAACAATACATAGGGTTAGAACCAAGGGACCTGACCATTAACAATACCTAGGGTTAGAACCAAGGGACTGGACCATTAACAATACCTAGGGTTAGAACCAAGGGACTATTAACAATACCTAGGGTTAGAACCAAGGGACTATTAACAATACCTAGGGATAGAACCAAGGGACTGGACCATTAACAATACATAGGGTTAGAACCAAGGGACCTGACCATTAACAATACCTAGGGTTAGAACCAAGGGACTGGACCATTAACAATACATAGGGTTAGAATCAAGGGACTGTACCATTAACAATACCTAGGGTTAGAACCAAGGGACTGGACCATTAACAATACCTAGGGTTAGAACCAAGGGGACTATTAACAATACCTAGGGTTAGAACCAAGGTACTGGACCATTAACAATACCTAGGGTTAGAACCAAGGGACTGGACCATTAACAATACCTAGGGTTAGAACCAAGGGACCGGACCATTAACAACACCTAGGGTTAGAACCAAGGGACTGGACCATTAACGATACCTAGGGTTAGAACCAAGGGACTGGACTATTAACGATACCTAGGGTTAGAACCAAGGGACTGGACCATTAACAATACCTAGGGTTAGAACCAAGGGACTGGACCATCATCAATACCTAGGGTTAGAACCAAGGCACCGGACCATTAACAACATCTAGGGTTAAAACCAAGGGACTATTAACAATACCTAGGGTTAGAACCAAGGGACTGGACCATTAACAATACCTAGGGTTGGAACCAAGGGACTATTAACAATACCTAGGGTTAGAACCAAGGTACTATTAACAACACCTAGTGTTAGAACCAAGGGACTGGACCATTAACAATACCTAGGGTTAGAACCAAGGGACTATTAACAATACCTAGGGTTAGAACCAAGGTACTGGACTATTAACAATACCTAGGGTTAGAACCAAGGGACTGGACCATTAACAATACCTAGGGTTAGAACCAAGGGACTATTAACAATACCTAGGGTTAGAACCAAGGGACTGGACCATTAACAATACCTAGGGTTAGAACCAAGGGACTATTAACAATACCTAGGGTTAGAACCAAGGTACTATTAACAATACCTAGGGTTAGAACCAAGTTACTGGACCATTAACAATACCTAGGATTAGAACCAAGGGACTATTAACAATACCTAGGGTTAGAACCAAGGGACTGGACTATTAACAATACCTAGGGTTAGAACCAAGGGACTGGACCATTAACAATACCTAGGGTTAGAACCAAGGGACTGGACTATTAACAACACCTAGGGTTAGAACCAAGGGTCTGGACTATTAACAATACCTAGGGTTAGAACCAAGGGACTATTAACAATACCTAGGGTTAGAACCAAGGTACTGGACTATTAACAATACCTAGGGTTAGAACCAAGGGACTGGACCATTAACAATACCTAGGGTTAGAACCAAGGGACTATTAACAATACCTAGGGTTAGAACCAAGGGACTGGACCATTAACAATACCTAGGGTTAGAACCAAGGGACTATTAACAATACCTAGGGTTAGAACCAAGGTACTATTAACAATACCTAGGGTTAGAACCAAGTTACTGGACCATTAACAATACCTAGGATTAGAACCAAGGGACTATTAACAATACCTAGGGTTAGAACCAAGGGACTGGACTATTAACAATACCTAGGGTTAGAACCAAGGGACTGGACCATTAACAATACCTAGGGTTAGAACCAAGGGACTGGACTATTAACAACACCTAGGGTTAGAACCAAGGGTCTGGACTATTAACAATACCTAGGGTTAGAACCAAGGGACTATTAACAATACCTAGGGTTAGAACCAAGGGACTGGACTATTAACAATACCTAGGGTTAGAACCAAGGGACTATTAACAATACCTAGGGTTAGAACCAAGGGACTGGACTATTAACAATACCTAGGGTTAGAACCAAGGTACTGGACCATTAACAATACCTAGGGTTAGAACCAAAGGACTGGACTATTAACAATACCTAGGGTTAGAACCAAGGGACTATTAACAATACCTAGGGTTAGAACCAAGGGACTGGACTATTAACAATACCTAGGGTTAGAACCAAGGGACAATTAACAATACCTAGGGTTAGAACCAAGGGACTGGACCATTAACAATACCTAGGGTTAGAACCAAGGGACTATTAACAATACCTAGGGTTAGAACCAAGGGACTATTAACAATACCTAGGGTTAGAACCAAGGGACTGGACCATTAACAATACCTAGCGTTAGAACCAAGGTACTATTAACAATACCTAGGGTTAGAACCAAGGGACTGGACCATTAACAATACATAGGTTTAGAATCAAGGGACTGGACCATTAACAATACCTAGGGTTAGAACCAAGGGACTGGACCATTAACAATACCTAGGGTTAGAACCAAGGGACTATTAACAATACCTAGGGTTAGAACCAAGGTACTGGACCATTAACAATACCTAGGGTTAGAACCAAGGTACTATTAACAATACCTAGGGTTAGAACCAAGGGACTATTAACAATACGTAGGGTTAGAACCAAGGGACTGGACCATCAAGAATACCTAGGGTTAGAACCAAGGGACCGGACCATTAACAATACCTAGGGTTAGAACCAAGGGACTATTAACAATACCTATGGTTAGAACCAAGGGACCATTAACAATACCTAGGGTTAGAACCAAGGGACTGGACCATTAACAATACCTAGGGTTAGAACCAAGGGACTGGACCATTAACAATACCTAGGGTTAGATCCAAGGGACTATTAACAATACCTAGGGATAGAACCAAGGGATTATTAACAATACCTAGGGTTAGAACCAAGGGACTGGACCATTAACAATACCTAGGGTTAGAACCAAGGGACTGGACCATTAACAATACCTAGGGTTAGAACCAAGGGACTGGACCATTAACAATACCTAGGGTTAGAACCAAGGGACTATTAACAATACCTAGGGTTAGAACCAAGGGATTATTAACAATACCTAGGGTTAGAACAAAGGGACTGGACCATTAACAATACCTAGGGTTAGAACCAAGGGACTGGACCATTAACAATACCCAGGGTTAGAACCAAGGGACTGGACCATTAACAATACCTAGGGTTAGAACCAAGGGACTGGACCATTAACAATACCTAGGGTTAGAACCATGGGACTATTAACAATACCTAGGGTTAGAACCAAGGGACTGGACCATTAACAATACCTAGGGTTAGAACCAAGGGACTGGACCATTAACAATACCTAGGGTTAGAACCAAGGGACTGGACCATTAACAATACCTAGGGTTAGAACCAAGGGACTATTAACAATACCTAGGGTTAGAACCAAGGGACTATTAACAATACCTAGGGTTAGAACAAAGGGACTGGACCATTAACAATACCTAGGGTTAGAACCAAGGGACTGGACATTAACAATACCTAGGGTTAGAACCAAGGGACCGGACAATTAACAATACCTAGGGTTAGAACCAAGGGACTGGACCATTAACAATACCTAGGGTTAGAACCATGGGACTATTAACAATACCTAGGGTTAGAACCAAGGGACTTGACCATTAACAATACCTAGGGTTAGAACCAAGGGACTGGACCATTAACAATACCTAGGGTTAGAACCAAGGGACTGGACCATTAACAATACCTAGGGTTAGAACCATGGGACTATTAACAATACCTAGGGTTAGAACCAAGGGACTGGACCATTAACAATACCTAGTTTTAGAACCAAGGGACTGGACCATTAACAATACCTAGGATAGAACCAAGGGACTGGACCATTAACAATACCTAGGGTTAGAACCAAGGGACTGGACCATTAACAATACCTAGGGTTAGAACCAAGGGACCGGACCATTAACAATACCTAGGGTTAGAACCAAGGGACTGGACCATTAACAATACCTAGGGTTAGAACCATGGGACTATTAACAATACCTAGGGTTAGAACCAAGGGACTGGACCATTTAAGCTCAATATCCTTGTCATCTATCGCCCTCCAGGTTCCCTTGGAGAGTTCATCAATGAGCTTGACGCCTTGATAAGTTCCTTCCCTGAGGATGGCTCACCCCTCACAGTTTTGGGGGATTTCAACCTCCCTATGTCCACATTTGACTCATTTCTCTCTGCCTCCTTCTTTCCACTCCTCTCCTCTTTTGACCTCACCCTCTCACCGTCCCCCCCTACTCACAAGGCAGGCAATACGCTTGACCTCATCTTCACTAGATGCTGCTCCTCTACTAATCTCACTGCAACTCCCCTCCATGTCTCCGACCACTACTTTGTTTCCTTTTCTCTCTCACTCTCCTCCCACACTACTCACTCTGCCCCTACACAGATGGTAATGCGCCGCCGCAACCTTCGCTCTCTCTCTCCCACTACTCTCTCCTCTTCCATCCTATCATCTCTTCCCTCTGCTCAATCCTTCTCCCTCCAATCTCCTGATTCTGCCTCCTCAACCCTCCTCTCCTCCCTTTCTGCATCCTTTGACTCTCTGTGTCCCCTATCCTCCCGGCCGGCTCGGTCCTCCCCTCCAGCTCCGTGGCTTGATGACTCATTGCGAGCTCACAGAACAGAGCTCCGGGCAGCGGAGCGGAAATGGAAGAAAACTAAACTCCCTGCCGACCTGGCATCTTTTCACTCCCCCCTCTCTACATTTTCTTCATCTGTTTCTGCTGCTAAGGCCACCTTCTACCACTCTAAATTCCAAGCATCTGCCTCTAACCCTAGGAAGCTCTTTGCCACATTTTCCTCCCTCCTGAATCCCCCCCCCCCCCCCCCCTCTCCTCCTCCTCTCTCTCTGTGGATGACTTCGTCAACCACTTTGAAAAGAAGGTTGACGACATCCGATCCTCGTTTGTTAAGTCTAATGACACTGCTGGTCCTGCTCACACTGCCCTACCCTATGCTTTGACTTCTTTCTCCCCTCTCTCTCCAGATAAAATCCTGCGACTTGTGACTGCAGGCCGCCCAACAACCTGCCCGCTTGACCCCATCCCCTCCTCCCTTCTCCAGACCATCTCCGGTGACCTTCTCCCCTACCTCACCTCGCTGATCAACTCATCCTTGACCGCTGGCCATGTCCCTTCCGTCTTCAAGAGAGCGAGAGTTACTCCCCTTCTCAAAAAACCAACACTCGACCCCACTGATGTCAACAACTACAGACCAGTATCCCTTCTTTCTTTTCTTTCCAAAACTATTGAGCGTGCCGTCTTTAGCCAACTCTCTTGCTATCTCTCTCAGAATGACCTTCTTGATCCAAACCAATCAGGTTTCAGGACTGGTCATTCAACTGAGACTGCTCTTCTCTGTGTCACGGAGACTCTCCGCACTGCTAAAGCTAACTCTCTCTCCTCTGCTCTTGTCCTTCTAGACCTGTCTGCTGCCTTTGATACTGTGAACCATCAGATCCTCCTCTCCACCCTCTCCGAGATGGGCATCTCCGGCGCGGCTCACTACTGGATTGCGTCCTACCTGACCGGTCGCTCCTACCAAGTGGCGTGGCGGGAAGCTGTCTCCGCACCACGTGCTCTCACCACTGGTGTCCCCCAGGGATCGGTTCTGGGCCCTCTCCTTTTCTCCCTATACACCAAGTCACTTGGCTCTGTCATATCCTCACATGGCCTTTCCTATCATTGCTACGCTGACGATACACAACTAATCTTCTCCTTTCCCCCTTCTGATAACCAGGTGGCGAATCGCATCTCTGCATGTCTGGCAGACATATCAGTATGGATGACGGATCACCACCTCAAGCTGAACCCTGGCAAGACGGAGCTGCTCTTCCTCCCGGGGAAGGACTGCCCGTTCCATGATCTCGCCATCACGGTTGACAACTCCGCTGTGTCCTCCTCCCAGAGTGCGAAGAGCCTAGGCGTGACCCTGGACAACACCCTGTCGTTCTCCGCCAACATCAAGGCGGTGACCCGCTCCTGCAGGTTCATGCTCTACAACATTCGGAGAGTGCGACCCTGCCTTACACAGGAAGCGGCGCAGGTCCTGGTCCAGGCACTTGTCATCTCCCGTCTGGACTACTGCAACTCGCTGTTGGCTGGGCTCCCTGCCTGTGCCATTAAACCCCTACAACTCATCCAGAATGCCGCAGCCCGTCTGGTGTTCAACCTTCCCAAGTTCTCTCACGTCACCCCCCCTCCTCCGCACACTCCACTGGCTTCCAGTTGAAGCTCGCATCCGCTACAAGACCATGGTGCTTGCCTATGGAGCAGTGAGGGGAACGGCACCTCTGTACCTTCAGGCTCTGATCAGTCCCTACACCCAAACGAGGACATTGCGTTCATCCACCTCTGGCCTGCTGGCTCCCCTTCCTCTGCGGAAGCATAGCTCCCGCTCAGCCCAGTCAAAACTGTTCGCTGCTCTGGCACCCCAATGGTGGAACAAGCTCCCTCACGACGCCAGGACAGCGGAGTCACTCACCACCTTCCGGAGACATTTGAAACCCCACCTCTTTAAGGAATACCTGGGATAGGATAAAGTATTCCTTCTAACCCCCCCCCCCCCCCCCCCCCCCCAAATTGTAAAGTGGTTATCCCACTGGCTATAGGGTGAACGCACCAATTTGTGAGTCGCTCTGGCTAAGAGCGTCTGCTAAATGACGTTAATGTGCCCTTGAGCAAGGCACTTAACCCTAATTGCTCCTGTAAGTCGCTCTGGTTAAGAGCGTCTGCTAAATGACTAAAATGTAAAGAATGTAATTAACAATACCTAGGGTTAGAACCAAGGGACTGGACCATTAACAATACCTAGGGTTAGAACCAAGGGACCGGACCATTAACAACACCTAGGGTTAGAACCAAGGGACTGGACCATTAACGATACCTAGGGTTAGAACCAAGGGACTGGACTATTAACGATACCTAGGGTTAGAACCAAGGGACTGGACCATTAACAATACCTAGGGTTAGAACCAAGGGACTGGACCATTAACAATACCTAGGGTTAGAACCAAGGGACTGGACCATCATCAATACCTAGGGTTAGAACCAAGGGACCGGACCATTAACAACACCTAGGGTTAGAACCAAGGGACCGGACCATTAACAATACCTAGGGTTAGAACCAAGGGACTGGACTATTAACAATACCTAGGGTTAGAACCAAGGGACTGGACCATTAACAATACCTAGGGTTAGAACCAAGGGACTGGACCATTAACAATACCTAGGGTTAGAACCAAGGGACTGGACCATCATCAATACCTAGGGTTAGAACCAAGGGACTGGACCATCATCAATACCTAGGGTTAGAACCAAGGGACCGGACCATTAACAACACCTAGGGTTAGAACCAAGGGACCGGACCATTAACAATACCTAGGGTTAGAACCAAGGGACTGGACCATTAACAATACCTAGTGTTAGAACCAAGGGACTGGACTATTAACAATACCTAGTGTTAGAACCAAGGGACTGGACCATTAACAATACCTAGGGTTAGAACCAAGGGACTATTAACAATACCTAGGGTTAGAACCAAGGTACTGGACTATTAACAATACCTAGGGTTAGAACCAAGGGACTGGACCATTAACAATACCTAGGGTTAGAACCAAGGGACTATTAACAATACCTAGGGTTAGAACCAAGGGACTGGACCATTAACAATACCTAGGGTTAGAACCAAGGGACTATTAACAATACCTAGGGTTAGAACCAAGGTACTATTAACAATACCTAGGGTTAGAACCAAGGGACTGGACCATTAACAATACCTAGGGTTAGAACCAAGGGACTATTAACAATACCTAGGGTTAGAACCAAGGGACTGGACTATTAACAATACCTAGGGTTAGAACCAAGGTACTGGACCATTAACAATACCTAGGGTTAGAACCAAGGGACTGGACTATTAACAACACCTAGGGTTAGAACCAAGGGTCTGGACTATTAACAATACCTAGGGTTAGAACCAAGGGACTATTAACAATACCTAGGGTTAGAACCAAGGGACTGGACTATAAACAATACCTAGGGTTAGAACCAAGGGACTATTAACAATACCTAGGGTTAGAACCAAGGGACTGGACTATTAACAATACCTAGGGTTAGAACCAAGGGACTGGACTATTAACAATACCTAGGGTTAGAACCAAGGTACTATTAACAATACCTAGGGTTAGAACCAAGGAACTGGACCATTAACAATACCTAGGGTTAGAACCAAGGGACTATTAACAATATCTAGGGTTAGAACCAAGGGACTGGACTATTAACAATACCTAGGGTTAGAACCAAGGTACTGGACCATTAACAATACCTAGGGTTAGAACCAAGGGACTGGACTATTAACAATACCTAGGGTTAGAACCAAGGGACTATTAACAATACCTAGGGTTAGAACCAAGGGACTGGACTATTAACAATACCTAGGGTTAGAACCAAGGGACTATTAACAATACCTAGGGTTAGAACCAAGGGACTGGACCATTAACAATACCTAGGGTTAGAACCAAGGGACTATTAACAATACCTAGGGTTAGAACCAAGGGACTATTAACAATACCTATGGATAGAACCAAGGGACTGGACCATTAACAATACATAGGGTTAGAACCAAGGGACCTGACCATTAACAATACCTAGGGTTAGAACCAAGGGACAGGACCATTAACAATACCTAGCGTTAGAACCAAGGTACTATTAACAATACCTAGGGTTAGAACCAAGGGACTGGACCATTAACAATACATAGGGTTAGAATCAAGGGACTGGACCATTAACAATACCTAGGGTTAGAACCAAGGGACTGGACCATTAACAATACCTAGGGTTAGAACCAAGGGACTATTAACAATACCTAGGGTTAGAACCAAGGTACTGGACCATTAACAATACCTAGGGTTAGAACCAAGGTACTATTAACAATACCTAGGGTTAGAACCAAGGGACTGGACCATCAACAATACCTAGGGTTAGAACCAAGGGACCGGACCATTAACAATACCTAGGGTTAGAACCAAGGGACTATTAACAATACCTATGGTTAGAACCAAGGGACCATTAACAATACCTAGGGTTAGAACCAAGGGACTGGACCATTAACAATACCTAGGGTTAGAACCAAGGTACTGGACCATTAACAATACCTAGGGTTAGAACCATATGGTAACTATTAACAATACCTAGGGTTAGAACCATATGGTAACTATTAACAATACCTAGGGTTAGAACCATATGGTAACTATTAACAATACCTAGGGTTAGAACCATATGGTAACTATTAACAATACCTAGGGTTAGAACCATATGGTAACTATTAACAATACCTAGGGTTAGAACCATATGGTAACTATTAACAATACCTATACCTAGGGTTAGAACCATATGGTAACTATTAACAATACCTATACCTAGGGTTAGAACCATATGGTAACTATTAACAATACCTAGGGTTAGAACCATATGGTAACTATTAACAATACCTAGGGTTAGAACCATATGGTAACGATTAACAATACCTAGGGTTAGAACCATATGGTAACTATTAACAATACCTCCCCTCCATGTTCTCAGTGGTCAGTACATGAGACTTCCTGTCCCACTCCTCATCAGTGTGATGGACAGTTGCAGAGATGCATGACAGCGTGTTCATAGAACCCACAACCTGTTGTTAACGCCACGTACGGGGGGTTAAGAGTCTGAGCTTTGTACTAATCATTGTACAAATTTCTCCAGAGGTTTTTTCAATACGGCATGTTGTAGTCTGGTTCTAGATATAAGCCGACATCCTCAACCATTGACAATGACTGCATATAGACTGCAATTATTTCTGTAATCAGCGCTGTGGTTTTCTTAATAACCAGAATCTGCATAATGTCACATTTGGTAGTGCTAAAACAAGACAAAGGTGATGGCTGGGTACGTAGCATATAGTACTCCATTATCTGTAGTGCTTGATATATAACACATGCAGACACACACACACACACACACACACACACACACACACCTCAGAGAAAACACACATAGCCAGAGTTTGTATAAAGGCTTCTGTTCCAACGTTCGAATTAGCAATTTCTATTAGATGCCAGAATACAGATATGGGTCCAACTCCTTTCCATTAACCCATGAAAAACAATAAACAACTTGAGAGATGATGTCTTGTTTGCAATGAATCACACATGTTAGTTGACCCCACAGTCCAGTTCGGTTGGTCACACAGTTCCAGGGTTGGATAATGAAGACAGACTCCAAGATGCTAAAAAAAAAAAAAAAAAAAAAAAAAAACAGCTCAAGAAATCGTCTAGTAAAAATGGGAAATAAAAGGATATAAGTGGTACTCTGTTCACGGATCACACGGTACTATTCACATGGTGGAAAACTGTAGCTCGACTCCGGTCTCAGCCACCTGTAGCAAATCATTGACTGCCGCCATATTCCCCAGTTAACCCCTTAAACGCTGGTTCTAATTGGTGGCTAGCAGGTGGGCACGATAATACAAAATAAAATGGGGTTTCCATAAACATATTTCCTTTTCAAAGTAATATTCTATATACATTTCTTATACAATTCTTATACATTTTATTTTCCAACAAAATTGCTCTTACAGTTTGAAAAAGGATCATTTAATCAAAACTTTACAATCAAACGGACATAGGCATACTCCATATTCAGTTACATTTTTGACCAAGATGTAATATGAGACAAGTGTGGGAGCAGTATGTGTGTTCTCTCATGTACTTTAAGTATATTGTGATATACTGAATGTACTGTGATATTGATGTACACTGAGTGGACAAAACATTATGAACACCTGCTCTTTCCATGGCATAGACTGACCAGGAGAAAGCTATGATCCCTTATTGATGTCACTTGTTAAATCCACTTCGATCAGTGTAGATGAAGGGGAGGAGACAGGTTAAGTCTTGAGACAATTGAGACATGGATTGAGGGTGAATGGGCAAGACAAAATATTGAAGTGCCTTTGAACAGGGGTATGGTAGTAGGTGCCAGGTGCACCAGTTTGTGTCAAGAACTGCAATGCTGCTGGGTTTTTCACACTCAACGGTTTCCAGTGTGTATCAAGAATGGTCCACCACCCAAAGGAAATCCAGCCAACTTGACACGACTGTGGGAAGCATTGGAGTCAACATGGGCCAGCATCCCTGTGGAACACTTTCTACACCTTGTGGAGTCCCCCATGCCTTGACAAATTGAAGCTTCTCTGAGGGCAAAAGGGAGGAGGAGGGAGGGGGGGGGGGGGGGGGGGGGTGCAACGCAATAGTAGGAAGGTGTTCTTAATGTTTTGTACACTCAGTGTATATAATGAATGTCCACTAGTGACTAACACCATAAAAATTAAAAATACATTTAACTAAATGAAACAACGACAAAATTCAAGAAGTTTAAAGGTTAGAATCAAGAAATTCATATTCTTTACAATCAAAATGTACATTTCACAATATCCCAATCATATAATAAAATTAATTTTGCAATATCCAAATCATATAATCAAATTCATTTTGCAATATACAAATCATACATCCAATCAAATTCTTTCAAGAGGTTTCAAATTCAAGAGGTTTCGAGGTTAGATTCAAGAAATTCCATTAATTTACATAATAATTTCATTTAGCTATATATCCAAATAATACAATGAACAACAGAGGGTTTATACTTGTACGCAATCAATCAAAATTCATAATCAAAATAAAATACACATTAAAAATGTATATTCTGATTTTAGACATGTCTTGAGAAGAAAAAACTAACAGAAGTAGTTTTTGAGGAAGCTTTCATACATACAATTAGATTTCATGTGGCATAAACCAAAACGCTAATTATCAGTCAAAAGCATGAGTCAAAGCCTCTATTCCCTCATGGTACAGTACATCAGGTCCTCTGACCCGGGAAAATGTATTTCCACAATGAGAGCAGTGGTAGAGCTTCTCTCCTGTGGGTGTCCTTTCATGCTCTTTCAGGTTCCCTAACCAGGCAAAACTACTTCCACACTGGGAGCATTGGAAAGGCTTCTGCGTGAATCCTCACGAAACCAGGACAAAAAAAAAAGACCATGATTGTTTGGATTTTCATTGAATGGTCTTTTGGAGGAAGCATTGTTGACATACAGTATGTATCTAAAAGCATAATTGAGAAATAAATCATCAAAGTTGGCTTATTTGTGACACTTATCCAGGCCTCCTTTAAGACCCCATACTCGTGGAACATTGATATGCCCGTCAACAATCTTTCATGCAAAGGACCATTCTATGGTTGAATGTTCATGAAAATCCCCCAAAATCATGGTCTTTTTTTTTTGTCCTGATTTGATGAGGAATCACCCTTCTCTCCTGTGTGTGTGTCCTCTCATGTGATTTCAGGTACCATAACCGGGTTGAAATGTTTTCACATCGGGATCAATGGTAAGGCTTCTTTTCCCTGTATGTGTTCTTTCGTGCTTTTTCAGATTTTCTGATGAGCCAAATGTCTTTGCACACTGGGAGCAGTGGTATGGCTTTTCTCCTGTGTGTGTCCTCTCATGCCTTTTCAAGTTTTCTAAATGGGTAAAACTTTTTCCACACAGGGAGCAGTGATAAGGCTTCTCTCCTGTGTGCGTCATCTCATGCCTTGTCAAGTTCCCTGAATGGGTAAAACTCTTTCCACACAGAGAGCATTGGAAAGGCTTCTCTCCTGTGTGCATCATCTTATGTGTTTTCAGTGTCCCTAAAGAGGTAAAACTCTTTCCACACATGGAGCAGTGATATGGCTTCTCCCCTGTATGTGTTCTTTCATGCGCTTTCAGATTCCCTGACAGGGTAAAACCCTTTCCACAGTTGGAGCATTGGAAAGGCTTCTCTCCTGTATGTGTTCTTTCATGATCTTTCAGATGCGATGACTGGATAAATCGCTTTTCACACTGAGAACATTGGAAAGGCCTCTCTACAGAGTGTGTTCTCTCATGTGATTTCAGGTGCCCTGATGATAAATATTTATTTCCACACTGGGAACATTGGTAAAGCTTCTCTCCAGTGTGTGTTCTTTCATGTACTTTGGTCTCTCCTCTGGTCTCTGGTCTCTCTTCTGCCAAAGACAAACATAAATAGTATTTGGTTAAACAGAGAGACCTGAATTAAACCTCCACGTGATAACACTGTCTCCCTATGAGGTTTAATCCAGACTAGATCCCTCATTATAAAAGGTTGGATCTGGGATGCTGATTGGTTGATAGCTGTTTGTTATTCACAAATAACACTTCCAATTGAATTATCCCTACACAGCAATTGTCCCACAGCCCAGCCAGGCAATTGATGAACTTATCTCCACTGGAAAACCCCATATAGACATTATTACCCTGTCTTTCTCCACTAACATTTGGTTTGTATAAACCTTGCCATCTACCTCTTCGACATCTGCAACAATGAGAGTTCTGCCCTGCCATAGGGAATGAATGTGACCAGACACAGCAACTTATTCTGAGGCAGCCAGGTGAAATCAAGCATCATTATTATGGATATAGGCATAGTCATATTCATGTCAATAGAAAAAAGGTCAAACAAACGAAAATGTATCCAGTTTGCTGTCATTCTAGCTGCAGAGTTTGATGTGACTGTTAGCTTTAGTTTGCAACTACCAAGGGAGAAGAACGTTAGCCAGCCTGCATAGCAACCATTTCTGTTTAGAACGAACAACCAGTGCGCTTGGCTAGAAACTATACCAATAGAACGAACAACCAGTGCGCTTGGCTAGAAACTATACCAATAGAACGAACAACCAGTGCACTTGGCTAGCAACAGAAAATAAAACTAACGACTGGCTTATGTCCTGACAATATCCTCTGGTGGAAGGATGAAATAAAACGAATGTAATCAGTAAAATAATGTTTTAAATTAAAACATGTTGTTAATACGTTTTTTTTTTTTTAAGCAATAAGGCATGAGATCCCATGGGTTATTGTGAATGACACACTCTTAAAGGCTGTTTCCCGGCTGTTATCCTAAGAATAGCCCTTAGTTCTCATGCCTTATTGCTTAAATTAAATAACTGCTTTATGGCTTAAATGAAATAACCGAAATAGCCAGTTGTTTTAGAACATTTAATCCAGATCAAAATGATCCTTCCCTGTCTTGATTATGTCCTCTTCATCATTTGAAAAGAAACTGAAAGGCAAGATTTCAACCAAATGCCATGAAATAAGACATGAGTTGGTTGTAATAATAGGCGATAATGACGTGGTGTCATAGACATTTCAAGCAGACCAGTCTGTCTTAAATCAAATCAAATCAAATCGAATTGTATTGGTCACATGCGCCGAATACAACAGGTGCAGACATTACAGTGAAATGCTTACTTACAGCCCTTAACCAACAGTGCATTTATTTTAAACAAAAAAAGTAAGAATAAAACAACAACAAAAAAAGTGTTGAGAAAAAAAGAGCAGAAGTAAAATAAAGTGACAGTAGGGAGGCTATATATACAGATAAACAAATGGTGTAGAACGTATTGTCCCGTGTTAGAGCATGGCGCTTGCAACGCAAGGGTTGTGGGTTCGTTTCCCACGGGGGACCAGTATGAAAAAAATGTATGCACTCACAAACTGTAAGTCACTCTGGATAAGAGCGTCTGCTAAATGACTAAAATGTAAATACTTTAAATTTCCTCTCATGTGATGTCGAGTATAGAGCGACTGAACAAAGCACTACAGGAAGAGATGTACAGAAAAATATAATGGGAAGCGTTTAATCCATTAACGATTTGTTGGTGGCCCCCACTCTTCGTAGCTTTAACAATTCCTACAGTATTAAACAACATATAGAACTTCAGTAAAATGCCTCTTAAAAACCATACATCGGTTCAACAACTGCAGAGTTTTAAGACAGTACTCACTGGTGTTAATCACATCTCCAGTCTTCTCTTCTTCCTCCTCCAATGTGACAGTAATCTCCTCCTCCTCTTTCACTCTTTCAACCGCATCGTCCTCTTTCTCTTCCTCATCTTCTTTCACAGTAACACCCTCCTCCTCTTTCACCCTGAAAACTTTTTTCTCTTCTTTCACAGTAACATCCTCCTCCTCTTTCACTGTAACCTCTTCTTTCACTGTAACAGCTTCACCCTCTACTTCTTCTTCTTTCACTGTAACTTCTTCTTCTTCTTTCACTGTAACTTCTTCCTCTTCTTTCACTGTAACTTCTTCCTCTTCTTTCACTGTAACTTCTTCCTCTTTCACTGTAACAGCTTCACCCTCTACTTCTATTTTGACAGTAACAGCCTCCTCTTCATTCTCCTCTTTCAAGAGAGCTTCTTTCTCCGTCCAGCAGACCTCTTCTTCTTCAGCAGGGGAGGAGTAGTTTAGTGAACTCATGGTCAGGGATGTTAGCTAGTTAGCATTAGCGACTAGCCTAATGCTACTGCTAAGTTATCCAGCCAGCTCGCTGACTAACAACGTAAATATTAAATTAAATGGGGTAACTAGTAGATATGACAGAAGTGTGTTTAAAATACAGTGGCTAATATACACCGAAAGTATCTAAAGCGCTCCAACGTTTTGGCTATCTTGGCAAACAAGCTACTGTATGGAAGTGGCTGGTGTTTTTTTTAAGCTTCCCGTCCACTAAATTATACGTCACACTCTTGCAGCGTCAATGAAAGACACAAATTGCAATCTGCGACTGGAGTGGTTAACGCAGTTTAGGAAAATATGTATTTTATTTTCAGACAAAAAGTTTATTTTAATTTTATTTTGTTAAGTAACAATATTATATGGAAAGGTACAAAGAGAAACATGTCTTAATCAGTGCAGATTGTTAATGAGTGAGAATTTAAAACATACTATACCACTGCATATTTACATTTAGGAAATCAGTCAAACAAACAGATAATATCACAATAAGCAGCTAGGTCTATACTGCTCCTACATGGTGTAACAATACGTCATGTAGATGTATATAATGAACAGACTAGGTCTATACTGCTCCTACATGGTGTAACAATACATCATGTAGATGTATATAATGAACAGACTAGGTCTATACTGCTCCTACATGGTGTAACAATACATCATGTAGATGTATATAATGAACAGACTAGCTCTATACTGCTCCTACATGGTGTAACAATACATCATGTAGATGTATGTAATGAACAGACTAGCTCTATACTGCTCCTACATGGTGTAACAATACATCATGTAGATGTATATAATTAATGTCCACTAGTGGCTAACACAGTTCACAAATATTGATTTTGGATTAAAATATGTTGAATTAATCAAATCCTTTTCACAATCAGAACCTGTGTTTTCTCTGACATGGTGGAATACTACTGATTGTAACATCCATGCAGTGGTGATGTTTTTCTTGGCAACAATTGATCAATATTGTCATCAGAAGAACGTCATCACACTTTCAAGGTTAGAATCTAGAATTGCACATCTGTCTAATCAAGTCAAGAGGTTTGAATGTTAGCATAAAGTAATACAAATTATATTAATCTATTCAGTAATTTACATTTTAAAATATCAAAATCCTATAATGAACATCTAAGGGGTTTATATCCAATTAATCAAAGTTCATAATGAAAACAAAATACTAATTAGATAAAATTATAGTTTTAAATATTAGACCTGTGTTGAAATACACAGTGGGGCAGTGGTCGAAGGCACTGCATCGCAGTGCTAGCTGTGCCACTAGAGATCCTGGTTCGAATCCATGCTCTGTCGTAGCTGGCCGCGACCGGGAGACCCATGGGGCGGCGCACAATTGGCCCAGGGTAGGGGAGGGAATGGCCGGCAGGGATGTAGCTCAGTTGGTAGAGCATGGTGTTTGCAACGCCAGGGTTGTGGGTTCGATTCCCACGGGGGGCCAGTATGAATAAAATAAAAGGTATGCACTAACTGTAAGTTGCTCTGGATAAGAGCGTCTGCTAAAAGAAAATACATGTGTATTTTTTATTTTAAATACTTTTGTCCCAAAACTATTACTTTTATTTGAGTATTTGAATGGTTATTTGTAAAAACCAAATAGTGTACCAAATTGTATTTAAAAGTATTTTCAAACGATTTCCTGGAATACTATTTGAAACCCTTTTCCAAACATATTTAAAATACCCTCAAATACTCTCAAATACCCTCAAATACTCTGAAAGCTCTAAAAGTTGGAGAAAAAAGGCAAATGTTTATAAACAATTATATTAGATGTTTTAAGTAAATTATCAATCAATTATTTATTAAAAGTGACATTAAATTGGCAATTTAACCACTCTGGAGAAATTCAATCACTCTCAAATTCATAGACAGGGCTATGGATGCAACACATGTATCAAATGAAAATAGCACTTGATTATCTGTAGTGATTATCCGTAGTGATTATCTGTAGTGCTCGAGAAATGACACACATATGAAACACACACACACAGAAAACACACAGAGCCAGAGTTGGAAAATTATATTTTTTATCACAGATGGTCTTCATTCAAACTGACGTATTCTACTTTTAAAGATGCACTAAGCAGAAATCACTCCGCCATTTCCTGATTACCAAAATTCTAGTAGTTCACCTAATTTCAGTTTATGTGAAAAAACAAGCAGTCATTGTGTAGAGAATCATTGTACCATCTAAACCGCTGTGAAATATATATTTTCCATAAACAAAAATATCTTATTTTCAGCTGTTTGAAGCTGGTGTACAAAACTGAAAGTAAAAGATGCATAAACTCAGAATGGGAAGCATAGAAAAGGCACACATAGAACAGATCTACCGCTTCTTAGACTTGCTTTCAATGGGAATGGAACAAAAACACGTGCTCAGTGGTAAGGCTTGTCTCCTGTGTGTGCTCTCTCATGTCGTTTCATGCTCCCAACCTGGGTAAAACTCTTGCCGCACTGGGAGCATTGGTAGGGCTTCGCTCTTGTGTGTCTCCTCTCATGTTTTTTCAGGCTCCCCAACTCGGGAAATCTCTTTCCACACTGAGAGCATTGAAAAGGCTTCTCTCCTATGTGTGATCTTTGATGAAGTTTCTGGTTTTTTAATCTGCTAAATCTCATTCCACACTGGGAGCATTGAAAAGGCTTCTCCTCTGAATGTGTTATTTCATGATCTCTCTGGTTCTCTAACTGGGTAAATCTCTTTCCGCACTGAGAGCAGTTGCAAGGCTTCTCTCCCGTGTGTGTCCTCTCATGTTCTTTCAGGTGCCCTAACTGGGTAAATCTCTTTCCGCACTGGGAGCAGTGGTGTGGTCTTAATTGTTTGGCCGTCTCTGGCTCTGATTCCCCTGAAGGACTCTTCCCGCTGTCAGAGTGAGAGTCTGGTCTATCTCCTGCCAAAGATAAACATAGTATTTGGTTAAACAGAGAGACCTGAATGAAACCTCCACATGATAAAACTGTCTTCCTATGAGGTTTAATCCAGACTAGATCCCTCTTTATAAAACGGTACATTTGTATCCTGGGTGCAGATTGGTTGATAGCCGTTAGTTACTCATGATAATTGATGGGCAGCTTGGCAGGGTCGTGTTTCGGAGGACACATGGTTCTCAACCTTCGCCTCTCCCGAGTATGTACGGGAGTTGCAGCGATGGGACAAGACTGTAACTACCAATTGGGGAGAAAAATTGGTAAAAAATGGAATAACACACTCTTAAGGGCTGTTTCCTGGCTCTCCTCTCTCCACGTCATGCTTAACCCCTTACATGTGTGGGAATTGGCCTATATGGATAGGGCTACATTGAAAAGTTTCTTACAGAAGAAATATGGATGCAATTAAAAGGGAACAGTTTGGAGATTATGGGAAAATTATGAGACTAAAGGTGAGGACAACATGACGGAATGTTTCATGTGCATTTTACATTTACTGCATTTGTTGATAACGAAATCTGAATTTGGGGTAGGTACAACATAAAACAAATAAATTACAAGCGTTTGCGTGTGAGGTCTAACTGGTGTCTCCAAGTGGCCACACTCCTCTCTCCTACGTAATTTCAATGCATTTTTATGACTCAAAGAAGAGTCGTCAACTATAAGGTACTTTTTTGAGCTCTCCTAGCTGTGCTGTTGAGGACACTTGTAGTTGTTTTGTTTGGAACACAGCACTGCATCCTGCCTTTACACAACTAAATAGAGGGTACATGATACACAGTGTACTGCTAACGGCCTAGGCACAATTCCTACAGTACATAACCACATATTCAAGTGTAGAACTGCAGTAGAATGCCATTTAAATAGCACACGTCTGTTCAACAACTACATAGTTTGTGCCTCTGTTTTTTAAGATAGAACTCACTGGTGTTAATCAGACCTTCAGTCTCTTCTTCTTCCTCCTCCAATGTGACAGTAATCTCCCCCTCCTCCTTCACTCCAAAAACGTCTTCTTCCTCCTCCTCCAATGTGATAGTAATCTCCTCCTTCACTGCAAAAACGGCATCCTCGTTCTCTTCGTCCTCCTCTTTCACTCTGGAAGCTTCTTCCTCCTTTTTCACTGTAACTTCTTCTACTTCTCTTTGAACTGTGACAGCCTCTTCTTCCTTCTCCTCTTTCACGACAGTTTCTTGCTCTGTCCAACAGACCTGCTCTTCTTCGGCAGGCGGGGAGTAGCTCAGTGAACTCATGGTCGGGGATGTTAACTAGCTAGTTAGCATTAGCCTAGTGCAACTGCTACTTTGACCAGCTAGCTACCTGACTAACAACAACGTACGTATGAAATCAAATGTGGTAAATAGTAGATACGACAGAAGTGTGTTTACAACACAGTGCCTAATATACACCTAAAGCGCTTTAATGCTTCGCTATGTTGGCCTGAAAGCTACAGAGGTGTCTGATTAACTGTTGTTGTTACTGAGGAAGCTTCCCGTCCACTAGATTATACGTCACACTGGCAGCATCGCCTGAAAGACGCAAATCGCCATCTGCTGACTAGAGTGGGTAGCGCAGTTGGGGGAAATGTTAATTTCAGACAAAAAGTTATTTTTTCATCTATTTCATTAAATAATCATATTATATGGAAACGTACATACATAAGCATGTGTTGATCTGTGCCTATTTTAAATGTAAAACAAACCAAACTACTGAACATCTGTAGTATAGTCCAACAAACAGATATTTAGTCAAACAAACCGATATTATCACAATAAGCAGCTGGGTCTATACAATAAATAGATGCAGATGTACAGTCATGTACAAAATGATTGATAACTCGAAGATTTGATTTTCAGTGGGGTCCAAAATGATTGATAACTCGGAGAACTGATTTTCAGTGGGGTCCAAAATGATTGACACCCTTGAAAAAGGTGAGTAAAAAATACTATACAAATAAATAATTCAAATTCTGATCTATATCGTATGCTCAAAATAATGGGGATATTATTTTATTTTATACTAACACAATTGCTCAGACAAAGAGATTTTGTTCAACAAGTATTTTTCTTTTAATCAAAAAAAAAGATAAGGGTCAAAATGATTGACACCCCGTGTTTTCAATACCTTTCAGTACCTCACCTTGCAAGGATAATGACACTGAGCCAAAAGGTTTTATGCCAGTCAAGATGCTCTCAATGGTGCAGCTGTAGAACCTTTTCAGGATCTGAGGGCCCGTGCCAAAATAATTTCAGCCTCCCGAGGGGGAAGAGGCATTGTCGTGCCCTCTTCACGACTGTGTTGGTGTGTTTGGACCATGATAGGTCCTTAGTGATGTGGACACCGAGGCACTTGAAGCTCACAAACCGCTCCACTACAGCCCGTCAATGTTTTGAGGAGACGAGGAGAGAGGATGCGACGAATAAAGGAAATGCAATTGAGACTCTCCCAAGGACAGAGGAAGCAAGTATTTGACCTTTTTAGACAGTGCCAGAGTGAGTGTGTGTGTCAGTGACTGAGCTACCATAATACCCACGGCCTGTCCAGCACCAACCCCTAGTCCCTACCCTCCAGAGTCTAGACACTTGTGGAGATCCGAGAGGGACCAACGCGCTGTTATAGATCACTTTATATAATCAGATCCGTTCTATTTTCTTCAAAATGGTAAGCTAACAAGCCTGTGCGTTTTGCCATTTTCTTTAATAAAAGGTAGGCCTATATGCTATATACCCTCTCATACCCTCTCAAGTCGAGTCTTGGTTTTAACTTAACAGCCCTTCACTGACACAGAGGTAGGCTATTTAAAGAGTGCATGGTGGGTGGAATTGACATTATGGATTTATTATGGAACTTCATTGGTTCCTGCAAAGGCAGCGGCTACTCTTCCTGGGGTTTATCCCCATTAGTTCCTGCCAAGGCAGCAGCTACTCTTCCTGGGGTCCAGCAAAATTAAGGCAGTTATACAATTTTAAAAACATTACAATACATTCACAACAGATTTAACAACATATTAAGTGTGTGCCCTCAGGCCACTACTCTACTACCACATATCTACAACACAAAATCCATGTGTACGTGTGTGTATAATGCGTATGTTATCGTGTGTATGCATGTGTCTGTGTTTGTGTCTGTTCACAGTCCCCACTGTTCCATAAGGTGTATTTCTATCTGTTTTTTAAATCTGATTCTACTGCTTGCATCAGTTACTTGATGTGGAATAGAGTTCCATGTAGTCATGGCTCCATGTAGTACTGTGCGCCTCCCATAGTCTGTTCTGGACTTGGGAACTGTGAAGAGACCTCTGGTGGCATTCAACATGTCAATACCTCTCACAAATACAAGTAGTGATGAAGTCAATCTCTCCTCCACTTTGAGCCAGGAGAGATTGACATGCATATTATTAATGTTAACTCTCTGTGTACATCCAAGGGGCAGCCGTGCTGCCCTGTTCTGAGCCAATTGCAATTTTCCTAAGTCCCTCTTTACACATTACATTTTAAATTTTTAGTCATTTAGCAGACGCTCTTATCCAGAGCGACTTACAGGAGCAATTAGGGTTAAGTGCCTTGCTCAAGGGCACATCTACAGATTTTTCACCTAGTCGGCTCAGGATTAGAACCAGCGACCTTTCGGTTACTGGCACAACGCTCTTAACCACTAAGCTACCTGCCGCCCACACGATTGAACAGTAGTCCAGGTGCGACAAAACTAGTGCCTGTAGGACCTGCCTTGTTGATAGTGCTGTTAAGAACGCAGAGCAGCGCTTTATTATGGACAGACTTCTCCCCATCTTAGCTACTGTTGTATCAATATGACCAGGTCAGTCTCCTCAACTTGCTCAATTTCCACATTATTCATTACAAGATTTAGTTGAGGTTTTGCGACTGACTGCTTGACTAAAGAAATCTTGGTCGACCAACAGCCTATTGACCAAACAATCGACCAGTCGACTAAATGGGGTCAGCCCTTTAGCTCAGACCTCAAAATGGCCGACTGTGCACCATGACAGTGAAGGCTGTAGAGCTGTTTATCCCGTGTCAGTGTGAAAAGTAGGGAATTAGCAGAAGGGAAACGGACAGATCAATAACGTTACAAACTCACATTGCGCTGTCAGAAAACGTCATCAGTCTTCAGTAGCTTGGCCGATGGTTTCATCGTTTTGATTCAGGTCTAGTGTGATTAGCCAACTTTCGGCTCTAATGGTACATCAACTGGCGGAAACTAGCCAAGTTAATTTACTTCTGTTGAAACGGGGGGGGGGGGGGGGGGCTTCAAAACATTTCCATACACACAACACCTTTTAGATACTGCTACAGTATCTGACAGATACTCTAAATACAGTTGAAGTCGGAAGTTTACACATTTACATTTACGTCATTTCATTTAGCAGACGCTCTCATCCAGAGCGACTTACAAATTGGTGCATTCACCTTATGATAGCCAGTGGGACAACCACCCAACTATTCCAGTATAAAAGCCAAATACATTTAAACTCTGTTTTTCACAATTCCTGACATTTAATCCTAGTAAAAATTCCTTGTCTTAGATCAGTTAGGAACACCATTTTATTTTAAGAATGTGAAATGTCAGAATAATAGTAGAGAGAATGATTTATTTCAGCTTTTATTACTTTCATCACATTCCCAGTGGGTCAGACGTTTACATACACTCAATCAGTATTTGGTAGCATTGCCTTTGAATTGTTTAACTTGGGTCAAACGTTTCGGGTAGCCTTCCACAAGCTTCCCACAATAAGTTGGGTGAATTTTGGCCCATTCCTCCTGACAGAGCTGGTGTAACTGAGTCAGGTTTGTAGGCCTCCTTGCTCACACACGCTTTTTCAGTTCAGCCCACAAATTTTCTATAGGATTGAGGTCAGGCGCTTTATGATGTCACAACTTTGGAAGTATGCTTGAGGTCATTGTCCATTTGGAAGACCCATTTGCGACCAAGCTTTAACTTCCTGACTGATGTCTTGAGATGTTGCTTCAATATATCCACATAATTTTCCTTCCTCATGATGCCATCAATTTTGGGGAAGTGCACCAGTCCCTCGTGCAGAAAAGCACCCCCACAGCATGATGCTGCCACCCCCCGTGCTTCACGGTTGGGATGGTGTTCTTTGGCTTGCAAGCGTCCCCCTTTTTCCTCCAAACATAACGATGGTCATTATGGCCAAACAGTTATATTTTTGTTTCATCAGACCAGAGGACATTTCTCCAAAAAGTAAGATCTTTGTCCCCATGTGCAGTTGCAAACCGTAGTCTGGCTTCTTTATGGCGGTTTTGGAGCAGTGGCATCTTCCTTGCTGAGCGGCCTTTCAGGTTATGTCGATATAGGACTGTGGATATAGATACTTTTGTACCTGTTTCCTTCAGAATCTTCACAAGGTCCTTTGCTGTTGTTCTGGGATTGATTTGCACTTTTTGCACCAAAGTACGTTCATCTCTAGGAGACAGAACGTGTCTCCTTCCTGAGCGGTATGATGGCTGCAAGGTCCCATGGTGTTTATACTCGCATACTATTGTTTGTACAGATGAACGTTGGTACCTTCAGGCGTTTGGAAATTGCTCCCAAGGATGAACCAGACTTGTGGAGGTCTACAATTTTTCTTTGAGGTCTTGGCTGATTTCCTTTGATTTTCCCATGATGTCAAGCAAAGAGGCACTGAGTTTGAAGGTAGGCCTTGAAATACATCCACAAGTACACCTCCAATTGACTCAAATGATGTAAATTAGCCTATCAGAAGCTTCTAAAGCATGACATAATTTTCTGGATTTTTCCAAGCTGTTTAAAGGCACAGTCAACTTAGTGTGTACGTAACTTCTGACCCACTGGAATTGTGATACAGTAAATTATCAGTGAAATAATCTGTCTGTAAACAATTGTTGGAAAAATTACTTGTGTCAAGCACAAAGTAGATTTCCCACCGACTTGCCAAAACTATAGTTTGTTAACAAGAACTGTGTGGAGTGGTTGAAAAACAAGTTTTAATGACTCCAACCTAAGTGTATGTAAATTTCCGACTTCAACTGTAGAGGCTAGAGCTGAACTGGCTGTGGGAGCTAGCTAGCTATTTCATTATCTTCAGACAGAACTTCAGTCGAGAGGGGATGAAACATTAGCTAACGTTACATGTCAGTTACACTACCAGCTCAGCACTGGGAATAAATACTATTTTTTCTGTTAAGTCAACCTTGCCAGCTACATTAGTCAAATAAAGAGTAGCCAGTTTCTGCTCTGCTTGCTTTTACAACTCGCAATACACAGGGACAGCAGCTGCAGACAGCAGCACCATGCTGGTCAGAAGCTTTGCCTTCACACAGCCTGTCCACATGCTCTGTGGTGTGTGTGTGGTCCTAAATCCAGCCGGCTAAACCCGCCAAACAGCCTCCACGTCTTCTTTGAGGCGTCCGCATGGTCCTAAAGCACACAGATGCCATATTTCTGGATCACAGTGCAATGATAAAACCGCCTGTCCCCCCCCACCCCCGTCCCCAGTGAAAGTTGCGGCCCTGCTCATTTGTGTTAATCAGATCTCAAGTCTCCTCCCCCTCTTTCACTGTGACAGTCATCTCCTCTTCCTCCTTCTCTTTCACTGTGACAGTCATCTCCTCTTCCTCCTCTTCTTTCACTGTGACAATCATCTCCTCTTCCTCCTCCTCTTTCACTGTGACAGTCATCTCCTCTTCCTCCTCCTCTTTCACTGTGACAGTCATCTACTCCTCCTCTTTCACTGTGACAGTCATCTCCTCCTCCTCTTTCACTGTGACAGTCATATCCTCTGCTTCCTCCTCTTTCACTCTCAATGCTTCCTCCCCCTCTACTTCCTCCTCTTTCACTCTCAATGCTTCCTCCCCCTCTACTTCCTCCTCTTTCACTCTCAATGCTTCCTCCACCTCTCCTTCCTACTCTTTCACTCTCAATGCTTCCTCCACCTCTGCTTCCTCCTCTTTCACTCTCAATGCTTTCTCCAACACTCAATGCTTCCTCCAACACTCCCTTCCTCCCCTTTCACTCTAGCATTAGTGATAAATATACACTGAAAGAGTTCCAATATTTTGGCCATGTTTACTAGCAAGTTAAGGAGGTGGCTGACTAGCTGTTGTTGGTGTTGAAGATGCGTCCCGTCCACTAAATTATACGTTACAATCTGGCAGCATCACCAGAAAGACGCACATCGCCATCTGCTGACTGGAGTGGGTAACGTAGTTGAGTACCAACTTTATTGATTTTCAGACAAAACATTTATTTTTCATTTATTTCATTAACTAATAATATTATATGGAAACGTACAAAGAGATCATGTCCTCATTGACCAGTGCAGATTTTTTTTTTTTACAAGTGAGAATTTTAAACATTCTAAACTACTGCACATCTGCATTTAGGAAATCAATCAACAAACAGATAATATCACAAGCAGCTAGGCTGTAACAATGTTCCCTAAAAACATACCACTTCTAGATGGAAGTGACTTTTCGTAAGAGAGCAGTTTCGCCATCTCTAACCCTTTTCCTAATCTTAACCTAATTCTCGTGACCTGCAACATTAATTATCCTAACATGCTGCGTAAGTTCTCCTAACCTGCTTTGATAAAGTGACTTCTTGTCATAGCATAGGAGTCCAGCAGTGGAGGCTGCTGAGGGGAGGACGGCTCATAATAATGGCTGGAATTGAGTCAATGGAATGGCATCAAACATATGGTTTCCATTGACTCCATTCCAGCCATTACTAAGAGCCGTCCTCCCCTCAGCAGCCTCCACTGGAGTCCAGTAACAATACATAGTGTAGATGTATATAATAAACAGACTAGGTCTATACTGCTCCTACATGGTGTAACAATACATAGTGTAGATGTATATAATGAACATCCAGTTAAAAATATATATTTTAATTTTTCAGATAATATGTTGCGTTTATCAAATCCTTTTACAATCAGCACCGAAGTTCTCTGACATGGTGGAATAATACTAATGTGAACATTCATGTGGTTGTGAATGTTTTTCATGTCAACATCTTATCAATGTTATCAGAACAACATCATCGCATTTTTATACTCCTTTAGCTTGATGACTAGTACACAAATTAACTCAAATGAATCGCAACGGCAAAATTCAAGAGGTTTTCAAATATAGAATCAAGGTCCCGTGTAGCTCAGTTTGTAGAGCATGGCGCTTGCAATGCCAGAGTTGTGGGTTTGATTCCCACGGGGGACCAGTACGAAAATGTATGCACTCACTAACTGTAAAGTCGCTCTGGATAAAGCGTCAGCAAAATGTGAAATGTAAGAAATGCACATTCTATTAATCTAATTGTCATTTTTATTTATTTTTATTGAATTTTTAAAACATACAATCTACCTGCAGTGAAGCCGCTCAACATTTACATTCCATTCAGTCATCTAGCAGCCAATCCCATCCAAAGCGACCCACAGGAGCAACCAGGGTCAAAAGACCGATCTCTCACCCAGCCAAATCAGGTACCCAAACCAGCGACCTCTCGGGCCGCCGGCCCAAACATCAAGTCCCCCCCCCAGAAAAACCTCTCAACATCCTGGTCCTCAAATGAAACTGGTATACTTTCCTATTTATGCTATTTTTGTTCCTCCACAAGTTTTGATCCTAATCTAATTTAATAATTTACATTTTGCAATATCCAAATCATGTATCCAATCAAATTCATTTAGCAATATCCAAATCATATCAAATACAATAGGTTTCAAGGTTAGAAACAACAAATCCACATTCTATATAATAACTTGTATTTTGAAATACCAATATTCAAATCTATATTATGAATAATCAAAATTCATAATCAAAATACACACACACAAAAAAAAAAAGATTTCAGATGTGATCATGTCTTGAAAACAAAAGGTAAGCCTGTTATTGAGTAAGCTTGATTTTATGAACATTGATTTTATGTGGCATAAACCAAAACACAATTTCCTAGTCAAAAATATAAGTCAGAACACAGCCTCGCTATTCCATCATGTGATTTCAGGTCCTCTGACCGGGAAAATCTCTTTCCACAATGAGATTATTGGAAAGGCTTCTATCCTGTGTGTGTGTCCTCTCATGCTTTTTTCAGTGTCCCTAACTCTTAGGCATCTCTCCAGTGTATCTTCTTTCATGCACTTTCAGGTTCCCTACATTTCTAAAATCCTTTCCACAAGCAGTGGAAAGGCTTCTCTCCTGTGTGTGTGTGTCATCTTATGCGTTTTCAAGTTCCCTAAATGGGTTAAACTTTTTCCGCAGTGGAAAAAGGGCTTATCTCATGTGTGTGTGTCCGCTCATGTGATTTCAGGTAGCCTAGCTGGGTAAATCTCTTTCCACAGTCTGAACAGTGGTAGGGGCTTCTCCCTTGTGTGTTCTCTCATGCGTTTTCTGATTCCCTAACCGGGTAAACCTCTTTCCACACTGGGAGCATTGGAAAGGCTTCTCTCCTTCTCTTATGTGTGTGTCATCTCATGCGTTTTCAAGGTCCCTAACTGGGTAAAACTTTTTCCACACTGGGAGCAGTGGAAAGGCTTCCCTCCTGTGTGTGTCATCTCATGCATTTTCATGTTCCATGAATGGGTAAAACGTTTCCCACACAAGGAGCATTGGAATGGTTGTTCTCCTGGGTGTATTCTTTCATGATCTTTCAGATGCGATAACTGAATAAATCTCTTTCCACACTGGGAGCATTGGAAAGGCCTCTCTACTAAGTGTGTTTTCGCATGTGATTTCAGGTCCCCTGGTGAGGAAAATTCATTTCCACAGTGGGAGCATTGATATGGCTTCTCTCCAGTGTGTGTTCTTTCATGCAGTTTTAGATTCCTTGAGTGTCCAAAACCCTTTCCACACTGGGAGCATTGATATGGCTTCTCTCCAGTGTGTGTTCTTTCATGCACTTTTAGATTCCCTGAGTGTCCAAAAACCCTTTCCACACTGGGAGCATTGATATGGCTTCTCTCCAGTGTGTGTTCTTTCATGCACTTTTAGATGTCCTGAGAGTCTAAAACCCTTTCCACACTGGGAGCAGTGATAAGGCTTCTCTCCTGTGTGCGTCATCTCATGCGTTTTCAGGTTCCCTGAGTGTCTAAAACCCTTTCCACACTGGGAGCAGTGGAGTGGTCTTGCTGGTTTGGTCGTCTCTGGGTTTGGTTCCCCTGAAGGACTCTTCCGGTTGAGAGAGTCTGGTCTCTCACCTGCTGAAGACAATCAGAGTATTTGGTTAAACAGAGAGACCTGAATGAAACCTACAAGGTTTAATCTAGACTAGATCCCTCAATAAAATGCATAATCTTCAAGACCCTGGTGCTTGGTTCTGGAGCAGCAAGGGGAACTTCTCCTCCCTTCCTTCAGCTATGCTGGATGCAAGAGATCAGCTGAACTACTTCTATATTTAAGAGTTTTTATTAAACAAAGGTGTGTACAGGGAGACCGCAGAGAGACTGAAATGACTCTTCTACAAGGTTTGTAACAATGTGCCACCCTCCTGAGGGGAGGGCAGACCTAAATACTCTGGCCTTCACTGTTCGTTGTTTCATCCTTCCCTGGGTCAAAACATTAAATCAAGGCTGCCTTGGGGTTGAATAGACTATACATTTGAATCACTTCAGGACACCCATGGCCGATTGACCAATCACTAAGACCTGCTTTATGGTGACCTCTGTCCTTAGAGAGGGTACCTGGAGGTCAAATTCCAATATGGGATTATCATCAGAATAGCGTCTTAACAACCCAACCCAAGCACTCCGTTCTGCTACGTCTGGTCTCTCCCTCCCATCCCTACAGGAGGGGCAGCTCCCGCTCAGCCCAGTCAAAGCTCTTCTCTGTGCTGGCACCCCTAATGGTGGAACAAGCTTCCCCTAATGCAGTGCTTCTCAATTATTTTCTGTTGCGCCCCCCCCCCCCTAGGAAGAAGTAAACATTTCGCGCCCCCCAACTCTCCGCCACGACTGGAAATAGTATCATTTGTCTATGAAATTGTTCTAAGTACACCTCTGCATAACATTGTATCCTTATTAACATTAAAGAAAATAAAAAAAATAAAAATAAAATATAGATCAACTTACAAAGACTAACTTTATTAACATTGTTTTTTAGTCTAACAGAAAAGACTTAAAGTGCATCAATTTGCCTGAAAAAATAAATAAAATATATATCAATAAATAATAATACATTCAAATTGATCAGCAACATTAACTCAGGAGCACAATATATGAAACACTTTTGACCTATAAAACAAAAATGAATAAAACAATGTGCTGATTTTTTTTTTTGCAGTGCACAGCTTTTCGAAGCGGGGTTTTGAAGCATGATACTGCAACTCTCAGCTCCTGCTCAATGTTTAGCTGGGACCTGTACTTGGTCTTCAGTGCAGCAACAGCAGAGAAGCCAGTCTCACAAAGATAAGATGTTGCAAAAGGAAGAAGAATGCCCATGGCCCTCTGCCCCTAAGAGTGGATACTGCCTCTCTACACTCAGCCAGAATTCACTCAGTGTCTGTGATGTGAACCTCAGTCTCAATGTGGAGTCAGACATCATATCAATGAACTGGTCCTCCTCTGCAGAGCTGAAACCAGTTGGAGCTGGTGCATTAAAAGCATCTCTCACCCAGTCATATTGGGAACTGTTTTCAGGGAAGTACTTTTTAAAGAATCCCATCAGTGATGAATATGCTCCTTACTATATGGAATCACTGAGGTGGCATCATAGTCAGTAGTGTCAACAAATTCATGCTGGTTCGCGAATGAATCAGTATTTCCTTCATGAAGTCGCCTGCCCCACATTGCAAGCTTTCGAGTGAAAGAGCTGATCTTGTCTGTGACCTGAGGGAGGTGTTTTTTCCCTTGAAGCTGTAGATTTAGTTCATTTAGCTTTCCAAATATGTCACTCAGGTAGGCCAGGTTTTGCCAGGAAGTTCTCATCACTAAATCTTTCTGCGAGGTCATACTTGTGCTCCTGCTCCGAAAACATTCTTATCTGCTCTCTGAGCTCAAAAACTCGGGACAAGACTTTTCCTCGTGACAGCCTCCTTGCTTCACTGTGAAACAGCACAGCTTGATGTTCAGCTCCCATCTCCTCACAGATAGCAGAGAAGACTCTTGTTTTTAGTGGTCTGGTCTTTATAAAAATTGACTACACCTACAGTGGGGGAAAAAAAGTATTTAGTCAGCCACCAATTGTGCAAGTTCTCCCACTTAAAAAGATGAGAGAGGCCTGTAATTTTCATCATAGGTACACGTCAACTATGACAGACAAAATGAGGGAAAGAAAATCCAGAAAATCACATTGTAGGATTTTTAATGAATTTATTTGCAAATTATGGTGGAAAATAAGTATTTGGTCAATAACAAAAGTTTCTCAATACTTTGTTATATACCCTTTGTTGGCAATGACACAGGTCAAACGTTTTCTGTAAGTCTTCACAAGGTATTCACACACTGTTGCTGATATTTTGGCCCATTCCTCCATGCAGATCTCCTCTAGAGCAGTGATGTTTTGGGGCTGTCGCTGGCAACACAGACTTTCAACTCCCTCCAAAGATTTTTCTATGGGGTTGAGATCTGGAGACTGGCTAGGCCATTCCCAGGACCTTGAAATGCTTCTTACGAAGCCACTCCTTCGTTGCCCGGCGCGGTGTGTTTGGGATCATTGTCATGCTGAAAAGACCCCAGCCACGTTTCATCTTCAATGCCCTTGCTGATGGAAGGAGGGTTTCACTCAAATCTCACGATACATGGCCCCATTCATTCTTTCCTTTACACGGATCAGTCGTCCTGGTCCCTTTGCAGAAAAACAGCCCCAAAGCATGATGTTACCACCCCCCCATCGCTTCACAGTAGGTATGGTGTTCTTTGGATGCAACTCAGCATTCTTTGTCCTCCAAACACAACGAGTTGAGTTTTTACCAAAAAGTTATATTTTGGTTCATCTGACCATATGACATTCTCCCAATCCTCTTCTGGATCATCCAAATGAACTCTAGCCAAACTTCAGACGGGCCTGGACATGTACTGGCTTAAGCAGGGGGACACGTCTGCACTGCAGGATTTGAGTCCCTGGCGGCGTAGTGTGTTACTGATGGTAGGCTTTGTTACTTTGGTCCCAGCTCTCTGCAGGTCAGTCCCCCTGTGTGGTTCTGGGATTTTTGCTCACCGTTCTTGTGATCATTTTGACCCCACGGGGTGAGATCCTTGCGTGGAGCCCCAGATCGAGGGAGATTATCAGTGGTCTTGTATGTCTTCCATTTCCTAATAATTGCTCCCACAGTTGATTTCTTCAAACCAAGCTGCTTATCTATTGCAGATTCAGTCTTCCCAGCCTGGTGCAGGTCTACAATTTTGTTTCTGGTGTCCTTTGACAGCTCTTTGGTCTTGGCCATAGTGGAGTTTGGAGTGTGACTATTTGAGGTTGTGGACAGGTGTCTTTTATACTGATAACAAGTTCAAAACGAGTGCCATTAATACAGGTAACGAGTGGAGGACCAGAGGAAGCCTCTTAAAGAAGAAGTTACAGGTCTGTGAGAGCCAGAAATCTTGCTTGATTGTAGGTGACCAAATACTTATTTTCCACCATAATTTGCTAATAATATTCCTGAAAAATCCTACAATGTGATTTTCTGGAATTTTTTTCCTCAAATTTGTCGGTCATACAGTGGGGAGAAACAAGTATTTGATACACTGCCGATTTTGCAGGTTTTCCTACTTACATGTAGAGGTCTGTAATTTTTATCATAGTTACACTTCAAACTGTGAGAGACGGAATCTAAAACAAAAATCCAGAATATCACATTGATGATTTCTAAGTAATTAATTTGCATTGTATTGCATGACATAAAGTATTTGATAAATCAGAAAAGCAGAACTTTATATTTGGTAACAGAAACCTTTGTTTGCAATTACAGAGATCATACGTTTCCTGTAGGTCTTGACCAGGTTTGCACACACAGCAGCAGGGATTTTGGCCCACTCCTCCATAAATACTTTCTCCCGGATCCATCAGGTTTCGGGGCTGTCGCTGGGCAATACAGACTTTCAGCTCCTCCAAAGATTTTCTATTGGTTCACAGGTCTGGAGACTGGCTAGGCCACTCCAGGACCTTGAGATGCTTCTTACAGAGCCACTCCTTAGTTGCCCTGGCTGTGTGTTTTCGGGTCGTTGTCATGCTGGAAGACCCAGCCACGACCCATCTTTCAATGCTCTTACTGAGGGAAGGAGGTTGTTGGCCAAGATCTTGCGATACATGGCCCAATCCATTCTCCCCTCAATACGGTGCAGTCGTCCTGTCCCCTTTGCAGAAAAGCATCCCCAAGAATTATGTTTCCATCTCCATGCTTCACGGTTGGGATGGTGTTCTTGGGGTTGAACTCATCCTTCTTCTTCCTCCAAAAATGGCGAGTGGAGTTTAGACCAAAAAGCTCTATTTTTGTCTCATCAGACCACATGACCTTCTCCCATTCCTCCTCTGGATCATCCAGATGGTCATTGGCAAACTTCAGATGGGCCTGGACATGCGCTGGCTTGAGCAGGGGGACCTTGCGTGCGCTGCAGGGATTTTAATCCATGACGGCATAGTGTGTTACTAATGGTTTTCTTTGAGACTGTGACCCAGTTCTCTTCAGGTCATTGACCAGGTCCTGCCGTGTAGTTCTGGGGCTGATCCCTCACCTTCCTCATGATCATTGATGCCCCACGAGGTGAGATCTTAGCATGGAGCCCCAGACCGAGGGTGATTGACCGTCATCTTGAACTTCTTCCATTTTCTAATAATTGCGCCAACAGTTGTTGCCTTTCTCACCAAGCTGCTTGCCTATTGTCCTGTAGCCCATCCCAGCCTTGTGCAGGTCTACAATTTTATCCCTGATGTCCTTACACCAGCTCTCTGGGTCATGGCCATTGTGGAGAGGTTGGAGTCTGTTTTGATTGAGTGTGTGGACAGGTGTCTTTATACAGGTAACGAGTTCAAACAGGTGCAGTTAATACAGGTAATGAGTGGAAGAACAGGAGGGCTTCTTAAAGAAAAACTAACAGGTCTGTGAGAGCCGGAATTCTTACTGTTAGTAGGTGATCAAATACTTATGTCATGAAATAAAATGCCAAATTAATTACTTAAAAATCATACAATGTGATTTCTGGATTATTGTTTTAGATTCCGTCTCCAACAGTTGAAGTGTACCTATGATAAAAAATTACAGACCTCTACATGCTTTGTAAGTAAGAAAACCTGCAAAAGTCAGCAGTGTATCAAATACTTGTTCTCCCCACTGTAGTTGACCGTGTACCTATGATGAAAATTACAGGCCTCTCTCATCTTTTTAAGTGGGAGAACTTGCACAATTGTGTACTGACTAAAGTACTTTTTCCTCCCACTGTACAATGTCAGTCACTTAATTCAGAGCTAAAGGTGCCTTGGAAGCCAGTGTATTCTCTGTGTATATACACAGTGTGTCCACTCAGCATTAGGTGAGGCCTTCTTGATGAGTGCCCGAAGTCCTTTCTCTATCCCTGCCATGGTCTGTGCACCATCACTGCAAACACCAATGCAGTTCTCCACTTTAGCCCATTCTCAGTCAGGAAGCAGTCCAGCATTTTGAATAGCTCTTCAGCTGTGGCTCCGTCTGACATATTTACAAAAAAGTATATCCTCACACAGGGAGTTTGTCATGTCAAAACGTACATAAGCGATAAACAAACAGTCTTTGTTGCTGTCAGTTGCTTCATCGAACCTGTAAGGCAAAACGTTTGTCTTTGAGTTTATCTACCAGCTGTTCTTTAAGATCGTTAGCAATGGTAATTTTAACGTCTGGCGACAGTGTCATTGGACAGAGGGATAGTTTTTTATTTTTTGCAGCACTTGCGTCATCCAGCATGACAGAGGACCATGTCTAATGCTGCGGCAGTATCAGCCTCCTCTGCTATGGAGTTTTTTTGTTGTTGCACTGAGCAATTTGGTACGCCACCTTATATGATGCCAACAGTGCTCGCTGGTTTACTGAAGTAGCATTCACAAAGCGGGACGATTGTTGGCAATATTCGGCACGTTTTTCGCTGAAAAAACTCAAGCGGCTATCAGCGTGATTGGGGGTGTAATGCCTTTAAAGTGACGCCTTAATTTATTTGGCTTCATGCTGTCCGCTGCCAACATTTTTAGACACGAGAAAAACATACCAGTCTTTCCTCTTCTCCCACCGTAGTCACAG
Source organism: Coregonus ussuriensis (assembly GCA_031479575.1). NCBI lineage: Eukaryota > Metazoa > Chordata > Actinopteri > Salmoniformes > Salmonidae > Coregonus > Coregonus ussuriensis. The sequence goes on from JAVHNI010000045.1 coordinate 97,657, forward strand.
TGAAGCCAAGCGCTACATACGGCTTCGTTATATTTCCTCGTCTTTGCTTTCGGGAGACTTACGTTTCTCTCATTATCTCCGTCTCTCTCCGCCTTTCTTTTCGATCCCTGTTAAATATTTTTCCATGGTGTCTCTTAAGTTTGTTATCTGCACTTCATATCTCCTGCTCTGTGCTCTTGTTAGGTGCAAAAAAAAAAACTACTCCCAGCGGCAAAAAAAAGCATGTTCCCCGGGGACACACTCGTCCCCCCGGCATCGCTCCGAGCCCCCACTATTTGAGAAGGACTGCCCTAATGTCAGAACAGCAGAGCCCATCTTTTAAAAACGTCTGAGAACCTCTTTAAAGTGTATTTAAATAAACAGTCTTATCTTACTACTTTGTTGAGGGAAAATGTGTATTCTATGACTGTGGTATGTTGTCTCACCTAGCTATCTCAATACGAATGCACTATTGTAAGTGCTCTCTGGATAAATGTTTGAAATGCAAATGTATAACAGCAGAAAGCATCATTACCGAGTGGCTGTAGTGTTTAAAGTGATAATGCATAGAAGCCAGTGTTTGAAGGATTTATTGGCACAGGTATTCTGGCTCGGGCCGGCAAACAGTGCCAATATATCCTCCAAAACACCGACTCCCAGGGTATTATCACTTTTGTACAACGATTACCAACATAATAAAATAACGATTGACATAATTTTCCTTAAAAATGTTATTTTAACACATTTATTCATTTCCATTTCATCCTTCCATGAGATAGTCCCCGACACAAATCTAGGGTTGTTACCCAAGCCAATTTGGTTGCTAGGAGACGCGACCCCAAATAGTTTATAGCCTAAAATGTTTATTTTGATACATTTATTTCATTCCATTTCGCAGTGCTAGCTGTGCCACTAGAGATCCTGGTTCGAATCCAGGCTCTGTCGTAGCCAGCTGCCGTCCGGGAGACCCATTGGGAGGCGCACATTTGGCCCAGTTCGTCCAGGGTAGGGGGAGGGAATGGCCGGCAGGGATTTGGCTCAGTTGGTAGAGCATGGCGTTTGCAACGCCAAGGTTGTGGTTTCGATTCCCACGGGGGGCCAGGTAATGAAAAAATAATGTATGCACTCACTCTGGATAAGAGCGTCTGCTAAATGACTAAAATGTAAAATGTAAAACTGTATTTGCGTTTAAGCTGTTTGAACTAAAATACAAACGCAACATGTAAAGTGTTGGACCCATGTTTCATGAGCTGAAATAAAAGATTCCAGAAATTTTCCTTGAACATAAAAAGCTTATTTATTGCAAATGTTGCTCAAGAATTTGTTTACTTCCCTGTTAGTGAACATTTCTCTCCTTGCCAGATAATCCATCCACCTGACAGGTGTGGTATATCAAGATGCTGATTAAACAGCATGTTCATTAAACAGGTTTGTGTCACAACACAATGCCACAGATGTCTCAAGTTGAGGGAGCGTCGCAATTTGCATGCTGACTGCAGGAATGTCCACCAGAGTTGTTCCCAGATAATCGAATGTTCATTTCTCTAACCATAAGCAGCCTCCAACGTTGTTTTAGAAAATATGCAGCCTCACAACCGCAAACCACGTAACCACGTCAGCCCAGGACCTCCACATCCGGCTTTATCATCAGCGGGATCGTCCGAGACCAGCCACCCCGGACAGCTGATGAAACTGGGTTTTCACAACCGAAGAATTTCTGCACAAATTGTCAGAAACCATCGCAGAGAAACGCTCATCTGTGTGCGCATCGTCCTCAACAGGTCTTGACCTGACTGTAGTTCAGTGTAACAGACTTCAGTGGGCAAATGCTCACCATTGATTGGCCACTGACACGCTAGAGAAGTGTGCTCTTCAACGGATGAATCCCGTTTCAACTGTACCGGGGGCAAATGGCAGACAGCATGTATGGGCGTTGTGTGGGCAAGTGGTTGCTGATGTCAACGTTGTGAACAGAATCCCAGTTTCATCCACCGCCATCACCTCATGTTTTCAGCATGATTAATGCACAGCCTCATGTCGCAAGATCTGTACACAATTCCTGGAAGCTGATGTCCCAGTTCTTCAATGACCTGCATTCTCACCAGACATGTCACCCATTGAGCATGTTTGGGATGCTCTGGAATCGACGTGTACGACAGAGTGTTCCAGTTCCCGCCAATATCCATGCAACTTCGCATAGCCATTGAAGAGGATTGGGACAGCATTCCCACAGCCACAATCAACATCCTGATCATATGAGAAGGAGATGTGTTGCGCTGCCTGAGGCAAATGTTGGTCACACCATATACTGACTGGTTTTCTGATCCACACTCCTACATTTTTTCAAGGTACACTACATGACCAAAGTATGTGGACACCCTGCTCGGTCGAACATCTCATTCCAAAATCATGGGCATTAATATAGAGTTGTCCCACCTTTGCTGCTATAACTGCCTCCACTCTTCGAGATAGGCTTTTCCACTAGATGTTGGAACATTGCTCGCGGGGACTTGCTTCCATTCAGCCACAAGAGCATTAGTGAGGTCGGGGGCGATTAGGCCTGGCTCGCAGTTGGCATTATAATTTATCCCAAAGGTGTTCGATGGGGTTGAGGTCAGGGGCTCTGTGCACGCCAGTCAAATTCTTCCACACCGATCTCGACGGGCCATTTCTGTATGGACCTCGCTTTGTGCATGGGGTTATTGTCTTGCTGAAACAGGAAAGGGCCTTCCCCAAACTGTTGCCAACAAAATCTGGAAGCACAGAATCGTCTAGATGGCATTGTATGCTGTAGCATTAAGATTTCAATTTACTGGAACTAAGGGGCCTAGCCTGAACCATGAAAAACAGCCCAGACCATTATTCCTCCTCCACCAAACTTTACAGTTGCACTATGCATTGGGGCAGGTAGGGTTCTCGTGGGCATCCGCCAAACCCAGATTAGTCCGTTGTCTATCGGACTGCAGATGTAAAGTGGTGAATTCATCACTCCAGAGAAAGCATTTCCACTGCTCCGGAGTCCAATGGCGGCGAGCTTTAACACCACTCCAGCCGGCGCTTGGCATTGCACATGGTGATCTTAGGGCTTGTGTGCGACTGCTCGGCCCATGGAAACCCATTTCATGAAGCTCCCGACGAACAGTTATTGTGCTGACGTCGCTTCCCAGAAGCAGTTTGGAACTCGGTATGAGTGTTGCAACCGAGGACAGACTATTTTTTACACGCTACGCGCATCAGCGGGTCCCGTTCTGTGAGCTTGTGCGGACTACTACTTTGTAGCAGAGACCGTTGTTGCTTCTAGAAGTGGCCATCGAAGGTGAGCATTTGCCCACTGAAGTCGTTACGACGCCGAACTGCAGTCAGGTCAAGATCCTGGTGAGGACGACGAGCTTCCCTGAGACAGAATCTGACAGTTTGTGCGGAAATCCTTTGTTGTGCAAACCCACAATTTCATTAGCTGTCCGGGTGCTGTGGTCTCAGATGATCCCGCAGGAGAAGAAGCCAGATGAGGAGGCCCTGGGCTGGCGTGGTTACACGTGGTCTGCTGTTGTGAGGCTGTTTGGACGTACTGCCAAATTCACTAAAACGACGTTGGAGCGGCTTAAGGTAGAGAAATGAACATTCAATTCAGGCAACAACTCTGATGGACATTGCTGCAGTCAGTATGCCAATTTGCACGCTTCCTCAAAACTTCAGACATCTGTGGGCATTGTGTTGTGTGACAAAACTGCACGTTTTTAGAGTGCCCTAAGCTTGTGTGTATGAAAGATTTCTGGGATCTTTTTATTTCAGCTCATGAAACATGGACTAGAGCTGTTACAGTGAATGTATTACGGCCACACCTGCGGTCACAATACATGATCACAGTCAAATTCCACGTGACCGTCACGGTAACTAGGCTTCTCCAAGCTCTGAGCTGCGGATGGTCATTAAATAGCCCAACCAAACTTGATAACTGTCAGGTACCCAGCACTCCTTTGTCCCTCTAATCACTGACATCAATGGAAATGTCATCAAAAATCTAATGAAACACTTCACGAGATCATGTTGCACAACATTTTCTATATGCTATGCAATTGCGTGAGAAAACAGAGTTTTTATAGCCTCTAGAAAGCTGATGGGATCCCCTTTTTAATATAGGCTAGGCCTACTATATCTATTTCCTCAACTTCCCTAATATTAAGCACATTGCTTCGCTTTAACAACAGGAGTTTACCTACCTGCAGTGACGGCTCCTGAAAAAATTCTCAGGGGGGGGGGCTAATTTTTCTGATGATTTAGGTGACCTACACACATTTAAAAAAAGATATGTCCAGCAACAACATGAAGACAGGGGTCAGCATATAAGTCAATGCCAGAAGCATTTATTGACTGATCTCAAAAGTGTTGTGCTTACCAAATCAAAATAAGTTATCACAGTTAAAAAATAATCAAGGTGTTCTTTCACATTCCTCAACACTGCATAACAATATGCATTTCCATAAACAAATGAAATATCACTGAAAATACAGCATCTTGGTATTTGTTCAGATTGCAGGATCAACAAGAGCTTTTACCACATTTTTGCCTCAAATGGTTGAATTGGAAATATGTGCACCTGAGCATAAAATTCACAACAAGCAAGCAGGAGCTTTTGATAGAGGCTACTGAAAACAATTGATGCAAGTTATTGGTAATAAGACATTTTTATAGACTTCCATATTCTGCCCTCTTGTATAGAAATGTGAAAAAAAAAAATGAAAAACAGTGATAGACATTTTGCCTGAAAACAACCAAGAATTTGAAAATAATTTCTAGAAAAGGTAAACACAGCTATCTGTATGGCTTTGTAAAAATGAACAACCATATTCTGGCCATTGTATAGATCTGTAAATATGAACAACCATATTAGAGCCTGGCCAATTGTATAGATTTGTAAAAAAATGAACCATGAACAGATTATTTATTTATATTTTACTTTTTTTTTTTAAAATGAAAAATAACTATTTTAAACAACATCAACTGTGAACTGATTTGGGCGTGTGTGTGTTAAAGAGACCCGGAGGGACAAAGAGAGAGAGAGGCACATTTTACCTTGTACTGAAACTGTTCTCTTCTCTCCTTTCAAATGCAGCAAAGCGGTCAATGACTTTCTCATTGAAATCAGGCATGCTGAGACTAGTTCCCTCTCCATGGAAAGCATGGCCAGTGCATTCAGACGTTCCTGGCCCATTGAATTTCGCAGGAATGTCTTAACTCGTGTCAAGTTGAGAAACATCTCTCAGCTTCAAACTGTTATGTCATGGGAGTAGTATGAGGATGTTCAACAGAGTCCCACAGCCTCAGAGAACGTCCCCTGGAGGTTGTAGCTCATGAGAACCTGGTACAGTGCCAGTGCACCACAGTTTGACTTTCTCCGTCGTCTGCAAAAAGAAATCCGTTCAGTCTCTCCAAAAGCACACTGGCGATTGAGACTGAGGTTGATTCCGTGAGATGGGAAGGAACTCAAAAAAGCGCTCCTGCACTTTGTGGTTTTGCTATCTATGTACCTATCAGCACAAGCACTGTGTAGAAACGTCCGTGGTCTCGTCAGCTTGGATAAGCTACGAAGTTCGCCGACTTCA
>JAVHNI010000090.1:0-106513 GCA_031479575.1 Coregonus ussuriensis
GAAGGTGATTCAAAACGAGAGCCACAGAGAGTGGCTTACAGCTACTTCTTCACGCTTTCCACTTCGTCTTCTTCTGGCCTTCGCTCTACGTCATGATGACCCTCACCAACTGGTTCAGGTCAATATCTCACTCACTGAGCATTGGACACCCCAGCAAACACACAACCACAACACAACGTTGTCTCAATGTTGACGATACATGAAAATGAAAAAGGACTCTTTACTTGATGGCTCAATCATAAGGGCTACATAACCTGTCATAACAGAACCCTGTCATAACATAAAACCGTCACAACATAATAACCCTGCATAATAGAACAGATGTCATAAACATGTCATGACAGCTTTCAACGCGCTAGCACATTTTTTCCTATGTTGTGCTCGCGTTTTGGTGCACTGCTTTTCCAAAAGCGAAGCGCTGCACACAGTCGCAGCGCATCCAAAATGCCTGAGGATAGCTTTTTTTTCACATTTGCAGCGCAGCACTGCTTGTCAATGTCAGTTTGTCAGTAAATGCCTACAACTAGCTAGCTATTCATTTAGTACTAGTTAGCTAAGATGAGTGAAACATTTTCGGCATAGCTAGTTAGAGCTGTATGTTAACGTTAGCTATCGTCGCCTAACTGGTAAGCTAGAGGACTGCATCTACAGTGCCTTCGTTAAAGTATTCAGGACCCCTTAACTTTTTCCACATTTTGTTACATTACAGCCTTATTCTAAAATGGATTACATTTGAAAAAAATTATTCAGCAATCTACACACAATACCCATAATGACAAAGTGAAAACAGGTTTGTAGGAATTTTTGCTAATTTATTAAAAAATAAAAAACTGAAATACCTTATTTACATTAGTATTCAGACCCTTTGCTAAAAATGAGACTCGAAATTGAGCTCAGATTCCATCCTGTTTCCATTGATCATCCTTGAGATGTTTCTACAACTTGATTGGAGGTCCACCTGTGGTAAATTCAATTGACTTGGACATGATTTGGAAAGGCACACACCTGTCTATATAAGGTCCCACAGTTGACAGTGCATGTCAAGAGCAAAAACCAAGCCATTGAGGTCGAAGGAATTGTCCGTAAGAGCTCCAAGACAGGATTGCTCCGAGCACAGGATCGGAGGCACAGATCTGGGGAAGGGTACAAAACATTTCTGCAGCATTGAAGGTCCCCCAAGAATACAGTGGCCTCCATCATTCTTAAATGGAAGAAGTTTGTGGAGATGGAGAACCTTCCAGAAGGACAACCATCTCTGCAAGCAGTCCACCAATCAGGCCTTTATGACAGAAGCCACTCCTCAGTAAAAGGCACATGACAGCCTGCTTGGAGTTTGCCAAAAGGCACCTAAAGACTCTCAGACCATGAGAAACAAGATTCTCTGGTCTGATGAAACCAAGATTGAACTCTTTGGCCTGAATGCCAAGCGTCACGTCTGGAGGAAACCTGGCTTCATCATGCTGTGAGGATGTTTTTCAACGGCAGGGCAGGGACTGGGAGACTAGTCAGGATCGAGGAAAGATGAACGGAGCAAAGTATAGAGAGATCCTTGATGAAAACTTGCTCCAGAGCGCTTAGGACCTCAGACCTTCCAACAGGACAACGACCCTAAGCACACAGACCAAGATAACGCAGGGAGTGGCTTCGGGACAAGTCTCTGAATGTCTTGAGTGGCCCAGCCAGAGCCCGGACTTAAACCCGATCGATCATCTCTGGAGAGACCTGAAAATAGATGTGCAGCAACGCTCCCCATCAAACCTGACAGAGCCTTGACAGGATCTGCAGAGAAGAATGGGAGAAACTCCCCAAATACAGGTGTGCCAAGCTTGTTGCATCATACCCAAGAAGACTCTATGCTGTAATCGCTGCCAAAGGTGCTTCAACAAAGTACTGAGTAAAGGGTTTGAATACTTATGTAAATGTAATATCCGTTTTTTATTAGCAAACATTTCTAAAAACCTGTTTTTTGCTTTGCTTTATCATTATGGGGTATTGTGTGTAGATTGATGAGGGGGAAAAAAAACAATTTAATCAATTTTAGAATAAAGCTGTAACGTAACAAAATGTGCAAAAAGTCAAGGGGTCTGAATTCTTTCCGAAGGCACTGTAACTAGTTCACTTGCTGCTGATATTGAATCATTGCTGGTGAGGGTTGATAAAATCTTTGGGGGTTTTAACTGAGCTTTGTGAAATAGCTAGCTAGCCTCCAGCCAGAAAGAGAACCAAACAATTTGGTTGGGGTCACCTAGCAACAAAAAAAGCGCACTGACTCGGCGGAGCGCATCAACAGCTCAGCTGTTCAAAGCGGAGCGTCTCGCTTCATTTGGGGGAAATTGCCATGTCGACATAGAACCTAACTTCACACAGCCATATTACAAACTAAACGTTGCAACACTACCCTATAGCATCATGTAGCGACAGTTTGTCTCAAAAACATGTACCGCAGTACACGGTAAAAAAAAAACTAAAAAACATTTTAGTTCCCTTAACTCACCCATTACCTGGGTGTACACGGCAGCTATATTGTGCCATTGTACCTCCGTTGCGGTGCTAATAAAAATTCCTCCCTCCTTTCCTTCCTCTACCTCCAGCTATGAGTCGGCGGTGCTGGAGACCACGTTCACCCACGGCAGCTGGTCCACGTTCTGGGTGAAGATGTCGTCGTGTTGGGCATGCGTGGTGCTCTACCTCTGGCTGCTGCTGAGCCCACTCTGCCGCTGTGGCTCCGACTCGCACCGCCCGCGACGCTCCCGCCATTAAACGCCGCTCAGCCAACTCCTCCAGCCACGTCAGTGTCAGCGTCTGACCTGTGACCTTTGGGCCAGAGCCTGGCTTCTGGGGGTGGAGAACAAGACAGGACAGCTGGCAGGGGAAGATGGACAACTACCCCCCGCTCCGCTGTGGTACCCTGAGGGTGGGAGGTGGTTTTGATTATGTCCCCTTGCACCCTCCACCTGCCTCCATATTGAGGTTGGATGTCAGGGGTCAGAGATGAGAGGTCAAGGGTCAGAGACTCACTCTAGCTAGAAGGACAGACTAATAGACTAACCAGAGGATTAATGATGTTCCTCACAGACCACCTGAACCTCCAAACGCAGACCAAGAGACTAACCAGACTGTGCTCTGAAACAGGAACAAAGACCCTATAGAGAAACAATACATCCTGCCATCCAAACTAATTTTGCTACATTTCACCATTGTTTCACTCGGTGAGTGAAGTATTTAACCAGGCAAGAACCACTATGGACTACTATGCTGAGACTGCCAAAGGGAACAAAAAGGATGAGCTCTCGACTCGTGTACGACGGGAGCTGTAGGGAAATGTTGGCTGACTTTTTACTCTCTTTGAATCTTTTATTTCTTATAGTAAGGACTGTGTAGCATTTTTAGAATTAAATTACAACCAGGGTAGATTTGTCAGTAGGATCATTATTTTTCCTCACAGGGGTCTCTCAACAACTGAAGGTTTACATGAATGCTTCGCAATGTTTCGGTAAAAGTTTCCCTGAACGTTTCACACCATTTCGAAGGTTTACATGACATTTTGCACATTGGTGTGTTCATTTGAATACCTTTACTGTTTTATTATGTTCGCTCTGGTGTGGAGCTAAAGTGAATTATTCTAAAATATTACATCACACTTTCGCCAACAGGTATAATGCTATATTACTTTTATAAGCATGTATGAGCCTTTATAATGCCTTACAATAAGGCCTATAATGTTTTATGTTGGCCGAGCAAATTTCCAACTGACCTAATGGCTTATATAGTCAGGATCATTATGAGATGATTACAACACATTATAAGGGGTTCATATATCCTTCCAGAGGACACTTGAAAACCCTACCTCTTTAAGGAATACCTGGAATAGTATAAAGTAATCCTCTCTACCTCCTCCTCCATAAAAAAAAAAAAAAAGTGGTTGTCCCACTGGCTATCATAAGTTGAATGCACCAATGTGTAAGTCGCTCTGGATAAGAGCGTCTGCTAAATGATGTAAATGTAAATGTAAAAATATATGCTTATGACAAGTCTTGCAATGCATTATATCTGTCGGCTTTAAGTAAAGTGTTACTAAATACTCTTATACCAATTATTTATTCTTTAATGCCTTTTTAACATCGTGGGAGTGGAGTATCCATTTCTAAATTGGTTTTTGAAAGGAGAATGTGGTACATTTGTTTTGGCAGTTAAGTTTTACAAGAAACCCCAGTTACAAGACCCCTGACATGTTTGGTTTGAAGGGGCTCTCTGTGATCTGGGGTGTATTCGCTAGGAACAGAACGGAAACAAATGTGCCGAAATGGGAAGAGACCTACCTGAAATGTTCCAATAGGAAACGCTTGTTTTTGTATTCACGTTGTTGTAAAATGCTTCGCTACGGAGTTCACTAATGAATACACCCGTTTTAGAAGAACCATTGAGGATCGAGAGCCACGTTTCTGTGAAGACTTCTCCACAGTTAATGACCAGTAATTTGACTCTGTAAAACCACTATGATAGCAGATGTGTGAAGTTATTTTTGTAAATACATTTTGTAACGAAACACCAGCTTTTGTTGATTAAAGTGTGATTTTTTTGTAAGCGAACAACCCCTAAAACCACATGGATTTTGGTAAGGGTTATGGCGAGTGGGTTTCTTAATCACAGGACATGGCCGGGAAAAAACTATGGCCCAGATTAACTAAGAGGACCACATTTTGAATTGTGTGTACTAACTAGATGGTAATTTTCCATGAAGAATAATTGTGGAACTCTTTAAGACTATTTTTGTGGTAGTGGAAGAAGTTTAAAACGTTTTACTTAAGATAAGCAGTTAAATATAGTCAAAGTTAAATGTAGTAAAATAATTGATCTGATTACTTTACTTTGATAGACTACTAGATCAACCTTATTACTTTGGATTGTAGGGCAGTTAAATCACACATTTTATCAGAAATAACTACACTTGGACTACTACACTTTTATACACTCTCCTACTAGAATATCACAGTATATGCAAACTGTAATAAAAGAGCACAGAAGACAATGAGGCAATGTTTAAGTTTTAAATAAAGAAAACATTCTTTCACAACGTATTTGGACGACAGCGGGATGTTCATGAAGTCCTCTGGGCTGGAGGGGGATCAGTGGGAAGAGGGACCCACTGGCCGGAAAGGCGGAACCCCTTCCCTCTGAGGACCTCTGCCCCCAGGGGGGACACAAGTTAACTGAACACAGCATACATAGGGCCCTATAAAATCATGTAACTTTTTTGCCTGATTCCGTTTAGTTGTTTCCCGAATACAGTTTTCTCGTTTAGTTTCCCCCCCTATTTTTCAGGTTTTTGCTCTAAAAAATCACAGTTTTTTAACAGATAAGATAACAACAAAATTGGATGTTCCAAGTCTACAACAATGCTTAAACCACATCAGGAGACCACTTTTGAGGTCTGTGAAAAATAGAAGACATTTAAAGAAATTGGTGTTGCCATTTAATGCAAGTGTGCACCAGCAAGAGACTGTTGTTTGGTTATTGATGTTTCTGTAGCGCTCAAGTGATTGCAGAGTTTGCTAAACAAATGGGCACTGGATTGATGCAAATAATCATATAATTCTGCCAGGTAGGCATAGGCTACTTTGTAGTTAACATTTAATTGAGAAGGTTTTTGGGAAAAGCCTTTCCATCTCTACCAGAAGAAGGTTATCATTAGCATCATCGCTAACGGCTACACAAAGTGTAGACATACACTACCAGTCAAACATTTTGACACACTTACTCATTCAAGGGTTTTTCTTTATTTTTACATTGTAGAATAACATTGAATACATCAAAACTATGAAATAACACATATGGAATCATGTAGTAAACAAAAAAGTGTAAACAAATCAAAATATATTTTATATTTGAGATTCTTCAAATAGCCACCCTTCGCCTTGATGACAGCTTTGCACACTCTTGGCATTCTCTCAACCAGCTTCACCTGGAATGCTTTTCCAACAGTCTTAAAGGAGTTCCCACATGCTGAGCACTTGTTGGCTGCTTTTCCTTCACTCTGCGGTCCGATTCATCCCAATCCATCTCAATTGGGTTGAGGTCGGGGGATTGTGGAGGCCAGGTCATCTGATGCAGCACTCCATCACTCTCCTTCATGGTAAAATAGCCCTTACACAGCCTGGAGGTGTGTTGGGTCATTGTCCTGTTGAAAAACAATGTCCATTGCTCGTGTTTCTTGGCCCAAGCAAGTCTCTTCTTATTATTGGTGTCCTTTAGTAGTGGTTTCTTTGCAGCAATTCGACCATGAAGGGCCCTAATTCACACAGTCCCCTCTGAACAGTTAATGTTGAGATGTGTCTGTGACTTGAACTCTGTGAAGCATTATTTATTTGGGCTGCAATTTCTGAGGCTGGTGACTCTAATGAACTTATCCTCTGCAGCAGAGGTAACTCTGGGTCTTCCATTCCTGTGGTGGTCCTCATGAGAGCCAGTTCCATCATAGCGCTTGATGGTTTTTGCGACTGCACTTGAAGAAACATTCAAAGTTCTTGAAATGTTCCGTATTGACTGACCTTCATGTCTTAAAGTAATGATGGACTGTTGTTTCTCTTTGCTTATTTGAGCTGTTCTTGCCATAATATGGACTTGGTCTTCTATACCAAATAGGGCTATCTTCTGAATACACTATAGTTTTGATGTCTTCACTATTAATCTACAATGTAGAAAATAGTTAAAATAAAGAAAAACCTTGGAATGAGTAGGTGTGTCCAAACTTTTGACTGGTACTGTACATACGCACGCACACACACACGGGTATTCCTGTACCGTTTCAGAAAGTTGCAGGAAAATACGAATTACTAATGCTGACTGACTGAACCGAATAGAATAGGCTACACAACTCTCATTCAAATTAAAATGTCTAAACTACAGTTGTTGCATGTGAAAACCGAAAGAAGTTTTCACATGCAAAAAATGTAAAGTCAGAATGTGGGGTCAGTGTTCCTTCTCCTTTCCCTCCTCTCACTTCGCTTGTTAGATATTATGCACATTGATAGCTTGCTAGCAATCCTCCTCTCCTATTGATTTACTGTATCATAGTAGCAGGCTAACAGGAGGCAGCAGCAGTCTAAATGATCAGACCGAAACATGCGATGGGAAGTGATCGGGTGAAATATGAAGCGAGTGAACAGAGACAGCTTCACTCTATCCAATCAGAGTAGCAGGATCAACGTACAGCCCTCCCTTCTCTTTACAGACAGGCAACTAGCCAGTTGAGGTATTAACAGCACAGTGCTGAGAAGGAGGATGACACGCTGTTGCCTTGGCTGCCTCCTCTGGAGCAGTAGCTGCTTTCTTGTTGTTCACAATTCTTCATCAATCATCCTTACACTATTGTTCTAAATTCAATCACCCTTTTCACCCTCTTCATTTTCCTTGCGAGTGTGAATATCCATAGCAACAGCTTAATGACGAGACATGAGAGAGCTGTTAGCTGAAGTTAGCTAGCTAATTTTCATCACTCAACTCAAAAAGCTGTAACCTTTGATTGGTAGTAGATACTTCTGTTCTGATTCCAGATTTGAATAGCAGATAAGTAGACCAAGTTGTCATTACGTCTAAGTTGTTGTCTAAAGTGCTGCGAAAGTTGTCAAAATGTCTGTTGTTTGGAAAAAGTTGGTTTATGCAGTTACTAAAACAGATGTATCGTTAGATTGGTAGCAGATATTTTTGTTTCTGATTTCCGATTTGAATAGCAGAGAAGTAGAGGAAGATATCAAACGCCCAACTTTTTGTCTAACTTGTTGAGAAACTGGTCAAAGTAGCTGATTTGTGTCAAAAGTTGCATTGTTCACAGTGAATTGAATGTTGGAAGTCTGGTCTGGGAGTTGACATTGTCACAACGGGACCTTTAGAAATCCATGAAAGTGAATGAAGATGGGGGGAAAAAGGACAAAAAGCTTAATAGTTTAAAAAGTATAAAAGATATCAAAAAGTTGTATGCAAGCATTCTGCACATTTGAAAGTTTGAATGCCGTTTCTAGTTTAAACGGTGTAAGAGGAGTAGCATTCCAAATAATAAGAAGTATAACAAAAACTCTTGCTTCACAAGCCCCCACAAAAAATTGCTGTCAGTAACTTTCTAAATTTAACGGGTAATCTACCTATACAAAAATGCATATGAGCACAGGCCCATCTGGCCTTGTAAAATGTGGTCTCGGTGGTGTTAAAGACAGCAATGTGTTGGCACATGTTTTAAACCTTATAATAAAAAAATAACTTGTTACAGCATAGTTAATGTATCGGAATAGATTGCAAATAATTCACCAGTCATTCAAATTAAATATGTTTCTTATATTTGTAGCTACTCTACTCAGTGCCACACCAATATACAATACTGTATAATCCATATTCTTTACTTTCTCACAAAACTAAATATTCATGTGAATAAGACAACAGGAGACATAACAAAACAGACTAAGGGAACCTGATTTTGTTTATATTGAAAACACAGTAACACATTAACTTGCTCTTATATCGGTGTAGTTTTAATTGCATAGTAACAGTAGTAGAGTTGAGCGGTTTCTGTTCCTATACAAGTGGAATAAACTCCACCTCATCACTATGCAATTACAATGTAATGAATAAAGTACTATATTATAACATGTAAATACAATGTTACTAGTGTAATTCATGACAGTGTTATTACTACACAGGTATAAGAGCAAATTAATGTAAATTGTTACCCAAAACACATACTGTACATCAAGAGAGAGAAATGCATTGATAGATTATTTTAAAAAATATTATATTTTAGAAGCAAAACACAAATATAAATGTTATGATCTAGCTATTCTTTTGCTGCCACATAAATACAATATGGAACAATATGTTGTTTTATACATCTTAGGTATGAGAAAAAAGGAAAAGGCACATATTTATTTTGACAAAGAGTGACTGAACTGCTAGCAGTGTTGGGGAGTAGTTCCACTACATGTAATTCAGATAGTAATTTACCTACATTTTTGCAGTAGCTTGGTGGTAGCTTAACTACATTCAAATCTTTGTAGTGTCTTTGGTAGTTAATTATTTTTATTTTTTTTGCCATGTAGTGGTGTAGCTATCTACTGGAACTACCCACTACATTTATTCAACAACAAACATTTTTGGTAAATAACTACCCCCCTATTTTTCTCTCTCTCTCCCTGGCCGCTGGGCTAAGCCAAAGCACTCACTCTGGCTGTCACACAGATCTCACTGGGCTAAGCCGAAGCACTCACTCTGGCTGTCACACAGATCTCACTGGGCTAAGCCGAAGCACTCACTCTGGCTGTCACACAGATCTCACTGGGCTAAGCCGAACCGAAGCACTCACTCTGGCTGTCACACAGATCTCACTGGGCTAAGCCGAAGCACTCACTCTGGCTGTCACACAGATCTCACTGGGCTAAGCCGAAGCACTCACTCTGGCTGTCACACAGAGCTCACTACACTGTTAACATCTGACTCCAGAGTGATGTGTTCTTGCAGTCATTTTTTAAAACTTTGTAGTCTATGACATTTCAGATTTAGATATGATAGTTTTTCACGAGGTAGTTTTCAAAGTAACTATTAAAGTAAACTATATGTTTCTTAAGGGTAGCTTAATGGTTCTATTCAATCAGATCCGCTTTAGCCGACATCCGCATAGCAGTTGTTTAGGCAGTGTTGGAGGTGGAACTGCATTAGAGCTGTCAAATACACAAGCAGCTCGTGGCATTATACCTAAAGCGGACATTGCCATTGGCTGCACGGAGTTGCATTAAGAGAAATCTCATGCAGCCTTGTTTACAAGTTTGAAACACTGGAATGTGAGATGTATGTAATGTACATCTCGATTAGGCTGATAAAAATCCTCATTAATTCATTTAGGCTACTGATTTTCAATTTGAGCGTCATTATTTCTATATAGCCTACACTTTGTCGTTCTGAACATCTAACGCGAGTGACAATGATTAAGAGCATCTATTCACCGATTTGACAGCTCCAACGCAGTTAACATCTCCGGCACTGTCAAACCATCAGCTATGCAGGTGTCGGCTATCGCCGGTTAACGCTTGATCTGATTGAATCTAGGCCTAAGTGTAGCTTAACCTCTTCCAGGGTGAAGTAATTGATACAAGCTGTAAACTATATTTTTAGAGTAGCTTCCCCAACACTGCCTGTTAGTAACCCAGACAGATAGTTATAGTCAGTTATCTGGTTAGCAAAGTGTACAAAACAAAACACAAACGCTTGGCCATTGAAGTGGATATATTCTTCTCTTTGGTATCTGAAATTTAAAGGTGGGTGATAACATCCACCTAAAGTGCTATGCTATACTTTGTGAGCTGGTCAGCTTTTGCATTGCTCTTTGAGAGGGATTTGCTTTCTTATCGTGGTGACTGACAGATCTACTGGGTCACTCTGAGTATCTTCCAAGGGTTCAACTAGTGTTTGCTTCTGCCATTTTCAGTTCCCCCATTTTGGAATTCTAGTGGTTCTGTTGCTCTCTGTGTGTCTTTTGAACGGTCAGAGGGAGCAGTTGTTGCGTGGGGTGTATGGGGTTTTAATGTCTCACACACACATGCAGCCCTGTTGTTTGTCTGATTCGCCATCAGAAGTGCCCAGTCTTGAGGAGTGTTAAGGAGTCGTGACAGTGAAAGTGTATGTGTGCATCAGTGGTGTCTGGTGTGCAGGTATATACTGTACATGTCTGTCTCTAGGCATAGCCGCCCCTCAGTTCCGCAGGTGGCCTGGGCCCTCTGTTACTACACAGATCCTCCAGGGGGCGCAACAGAGTGTCCTCTCTGGGTTTATAGGGTATAGCGTAGTAGCTGTCCTCCTCCATCAGTATCCGGTTCAACGTCTGCTCGTAGTTAATGTGGCGGCGCACCATCAGCACGTACTGGCGCCCTTCCTCCAGAGGGGGGCAGTCACACACGTTAGGCACCCACAGGAACTCGCGGTGCTCCAGGCGGAACCGATTGCGGTAGGTGTGGATGATCTGGACATCGTAGCGCGTCTCCTCGCCCCGGTACAGCTTGCTCATGACCTTGGCACGGAACACTGACAACCGATGAAAGACATTACGGTAACACTTAAAGCCAACAGGTATAATTTATTAGAACTTATAACTTACAAGCATGTATGAGCCTTTACAATGTTTTATAATAAGGCTTGTTGTGCCATGCTTGTTTTTCCATACTGTGATTTTGTGACTTCAAATGGCTGGTTTTCAGTTTTACAGAATTACATTTTTTTTTTACAATTAAAGTGAGATTTGTCAATTTACACCACTAACCCCTAATGTTGTAAACCCAAACCAGCCCAGCTGCAAATTGGGTAATGTGAATCGAAATGTATTGTGTTCATAAAGCACACAAGGGTGTTTGAACCTCTAACTCCAGGTATTCAAGAAGTTCAGACGTACCGAAGTCTTTCTGGCAGTACTGCCTCTGGCGCTCCCCTCGACCCCGAGCCCCGCCTACATTTCCCACAATGCCCTAAGGGAGTAGAAAGAGCAGCAGTGAGTTGATTTCAGCACAGATTGTGTAATACCCTGATTTAAAAAAAACTATGTTTAGGATGGCACAGATGAGTTTCTGAGAGTGAGTAGGGGAATTGAGGATAGTAGAGTAGAGAGTAGGATAGATTAAAGGGAAGAGTAGAGTAGGATAGATTAAAGGGAAGAGTAGAGTAGAGAGTAGGATAGATTAAAGGGAAGAGTTGAGTAGAGAGTAGGATAGGTTAAAGGGAAGAGTAGAGTAGAGAGTAGGATAGATTAAAGGGAAGAGTAGAGTAGGATAGATTAAAGGGAAGAGTAGAGTAGAGAGTAGGATAGATTAAAGGGAAGAGTAGAGTAGAGAGTAGGATAGATTAAAGGGAAGAGTAGAGTAGGATAGATTAAAGGGAAGAGTAGAGTAGAGAGTAGGATAGATTAAAGGGAAGAGTAGAGTAGAGAGTAGGATAGATTAAAGGGAAGAGTAGAGTAGAGAGTAGGATAGATTAAAGGGAAGAGTAGAGTAGAGAGTAGGATAGATTAAAGGAAGAGTAGAGTAGAGAGTAGGATAGGTTAAAGGGAAGAGTAGAGTAGAGAGTAGGATAGATTAAAGGGAAGAGTAGAGTAGAGAGTAGGATAGATTAAAGGAAGAGTAGAGTAGAGAGTAGGATAGGTTAAAGGGAAGAGTAGAGTAGAGAGTAGGATAGATTAAAGGGAAGAGTAGAGTAGAGAGTAGGATAGATTAAAGGGAAGAGTAGAGTAGGATAGATTAAAGGGAAGAGTAGAGTAGAGAGTAGGATAGGATAGATTAAAGGGAAGAGTAGAGTAGAGAGTAGGATAGATTAAAGGGAAGAGTAGAGTAGAGAGTAGGATAGATTAAAGGAAGAGTAGAGTAGAGAGTAGGATAGATTAAAGGGAAGAGTAGAGTAGAGAGTAGGATAGGTTAAAGGAAGAGTAGAGTAGAGAGTAGGATAGATTAAAGGGAAGAGTAGAGTAGAGAGTAGGATAGATTAAAGGGAAGAGTAGAGTAGGATAGATTAAAGGGAAGAGTAGAGTAGGATAGATTAAAGGGAAGAGTAGAGTAGAGAGTAGGATAGATTAAAGGGAAGAGTAGAGTAGAGAGTAGGATAGATTAAAGGGAAGAGTAGAGTAGAGAGTAGGATAGATTAAAGGGAAGAGTAGAGTAGGATAGATTAAAGGGAAGAGTAGAGTAGAGAGTAGGATAGATTAAAGGGAAGAGTAGGTAGAGAGTAGGATAGATTAAAGGGAAGAGGAGAGTAGAGAGTAGGATAGATTAAAGGGAAGAGTAGAGTAGGATAGATTAAAGGGAAGAGTAGAGTAGAGAGTAGGATAGATTAAAGGGAAGAGTAGAGTAGAGAGTAGGATAGATTAAAGGGAAGAGTAGAGTAGAGAGTAGGATAGATTAAAGGGAAGAGTAGAGTAGAGAGTAGGATAGATTAAAGGAAGAGTAGAGTAGAGAGTAGGATAGGTTAAAGGGAAGAGTAGAGTAGAGAGTAGGATAGATTAAAGGGAAGAGTAGAGTAGAGAGTAGGATAGATTAAAGGGAAGAGTTGAGTAGAGAGTAGGATAGATTAAAGGGAAGAGTAGAGTAGAGAGTAGGATAGATTAAAGGGAAGAGTAGAGTAGGAGAGTAGATTAAAGGGAAGAGTAGTAGAGAGTAGGATAGATTAAAGGGAAGAGTAGAGTAGAGAGTAGGATAGATTAAAGGGAAGAGTTAGAGTAGAGAGTAGGATAGATTAAAGGAAGAGTAGAGTAGAGAGTAGGATAGATTAAAGTAAAGGGAAGAGTAGAGTAGAGAGTAGGATAGATTAAAGGGAAGAGTAGAGTAGAGAGTAGGATAGATTAAAGGGAAGAGTTAGAGTAGGATAGATTAAAGGGAAGAGTAGAGTAGAGAGTAGGATAGATTAAAGGGAAGAGTAGAGTAGAGAGTAGGATAGATTAAAGGGAAGAGTAGAGTAGAGAGTAGGATAGATTAAAGGGAAGAGTAGAGTAGAGAGTAGGATAGATTAAAGGGAAGAGTAGAGTAGGATAGATTAAAGGGAAGAGTAGAGTAAGAGAGTAGGATAGATTAAAGGGAAGAGTAGAGTAGAGAGTAGGATAGATTAAAGGGAAGAGTAGAGTAGAGAGTAGGATAGATTAAAGGGAAGAGTAGAGTAGGATAGATTAAAGGGAAGAGTAGAGTAGAGAGTAGGATAGATTAAAGGGAAGAGTAGAGTAGAGAGTAGGATAGATTAAAGGGAAGAGTAGAGTAGAGTTGATAGGATAGATTAAAGGGAAGAGTAGAGTAGAGAGTAGGATAGATTAAAGGGAAGAGTTGAGTAGAGAGTAGGATAGATTAAAGGGAAGAGTAGAGTAGAGAGTAGGATAGATTAAAGGGAAGAGTAGAGTAGAGAGTAGGATAGATTAAAGGGAAGAGTAGAGTAGAGAGTAGGATTAGGTTAAAGGGAAGGAGTAGAGTAGAGAGTAGGATAGATTAAAGGGAAGAGTAGAGTAGAGAGTAGGATAGGTTAAAGGGAAGAGTAGAGTAGAGAGTAGGATAGATTAAAGGGAAGAGTAGAGTAGAGAGTAGGATAGATTAAAGGGAAGAGTAGAGTAGAGAGTAGGATAGATTAAAGGATAGAGTAGAGAGTAGGATAGATTAAAGGAAGAGTAGGTAGAGAGTAGGATAGATTAAAGGGAAGAGTAGAGTAGGATAGATTAAAGGGAAGAGTAGAGTAGAGAGTAGGATAGATTAAAGGGAAGAGTAGAGGTAGGATAGATTAAAGGGAAGAGTAGAGTAGAGAGTAGGATAGATTAAAGGGAGAGTAGAGTAGAGAGTAGGATAGATTAAAGGGAAGAGTAGAGTAGAGACGTAGGATAGATTAAAGGGAAGAGTAGATAAGAGAGTAGGATAGATTAAAGGAAGAGTAGAGTTAGAGAGTAGGATAGATAAAGGGAAGAGTAGAGTAGAGGAGCTAGGATAGATTAAAATGGAAGAGTAGAGTAGAGAGTAGGCTAGAATAGAAGGATAGATTAAAGGGAGAGTAGAGTAGAGAGTAGGATAGATTAAGGGAAGAGTAGAGTAGAGAGTAGGATAGATTAAAGGGAAGAGTAGAGTAGAGAGTAGGATAGATTAAAGGGAAGAGTAGAGTAGAGAGTAGGATAGATTAAAGGGAAGGTAGAGTAGAGAGTAGGATAGATTAAGGGAAGAGTAGAGTAGAGAGTAGGATAGATTAAAGGAAGAGAAGAGTAGAGAGTAGGATAGATTAAGAAGAGTAGAGTAGGATAAGATTAAGGGAAGAGTAGAGTAGAGAGTAGGATAGATTAAAGGGAAGAGTAGAGTAGAGAGTAGGATAGATTAAAGGGAAGAGTAGAGTAGAGAGTAGGATAGATTAAAGGAAAGAGTAGAGTAGAGAGTAGTATCGATTAAATGGAAGAGTAGAGTAGAGAGCTAGTATAGATTAAGGAGAGTAGAAGCTAAGAGTAGGATAGATTAAAGGGAAGAGTAGAGTATAGAGTAGTATAGATTAAAGGAAGAGTAGAGTATGCTAGATTAAAGGAAGAGTAGAGTAGAGAGTAGTGATAGATAAAGGGAAGAGTAGAGTAGAGAGTAGGAAATGTTTAAAGGGAAGAGAAAGAGTAGAGGTAGGATATAATAAAGGGAAGAGTCGAGAAGAGTAGGTAGATTAAAGGAAGAGTAGAGTAGAGAGTAGGATAAGATTAACAGGAAGAGTAGAGTAGAGAGTAGTATAGATTAAAGGAAGAGTAGAGTTGAAGTAGAGAGTAGGATAGATTAAAGGGTAATAAGATTAGAGTAGGATAGATTAAAGGGAAGAGTAGAGTAGAGAGTAGGATAGATTAAAGGAAGAGTAGAGTAGAGAGTAGGATTGATAAAGGGAAGAGTAGAGTAGAGAGTAGGATAGATTAAAGGGAAGAGTAGAGTAAGAGAGTAGGATAGATTAAAGGGAAGAGTAGAGTAGAGAGTAGGATAGATTAAAGGGAAGTTAGAGTAGAGAGTAGGATAGATTAAAGGGAAAGTAGAGTAGAGAGTAGGATAGATTAAAGGAAGAGTAGAGTAGAGAGTAGGATAGATTAAAAGGAAGAGTAGAGTAGAGAGTAGGATAGATTAAAGGGAAGGAGTAGAGTAGAGAGTAGGATAGATTAAAGGGAAGAGTAGAGTAGGATAGATTAAAGGGAAGAGTAGAGTAGAGAGTAGGATAGATTAGGAGAGTAGAGTAGAGAGTAGGATAGGATTAAAGGGAAGAGTAGAGTAGGATAGATTAAAGGGAAGAGTAGAGTAGGATAGATTAAAGGGAAGAGTAGAGAGTAGGATAGATTAAAGGGAAGAGTAGAGTAGAGAGTAGGATAGATTAAAGGGAAGAGTAGAGTAGAGAGTAGGATAGATTAAAAAGGGAAGAGTAGAGTAGAGAGTAGGATAGATTAAAGGGAAGAGTAGAGTAGAGAGAGTAGGATAGATTAAAGGGAAGAGTAGAGTAGAGAGTAGGATAGATTAAAGGGAAGAGTAGAGTAGAGAGTAGGATAGATTAAAGGGAAGAGTAGAGTAGAGAGTAGGATAGATTAAAGGGAAGAGTAGAGTAGAGAGAGTAGGATAGATTAAAGGGAAGAGTAGTAGAAGAGTAGGATAGATATAAAGGGAAGAGTAGAGTAGAGAGTAGGATAGATTAAAGGGAAGAGTAGAGTAGAGAGTAGGATAGATTAAAGGGAAGAGTGAGAGTAGGATAGATTAAAGGGAAGAGTAGAGTAGAGAGTAGGATAGGATTAAAGGGAAGAGTAGAGTAGAGAGTAGGATAGATTAAAGGGAAGAGTAGAGTAGAGAGTAGGATAGATTAAAGGGAAGAGTAGAGTAGAGAGTAGGATAGATTAAAGGGAAAGAGTAGAGTAGAGAGTAGGATAGATTAAAGGGAAGAGTAGGTAGAGAGTAGGATAGATTAAAGGGAAGAGTAGAGTAGAGAGTAGGATAGATTAAAGGGAAGAGTAGAGTAGAGAGTAGGATAGAATTAAAGGGAAGAGTAGAGTAGAGAGTAGGATAGATTAAAGGGAAGAGTAGAGTAGAGAGGTAGGATAGATTAAAGGGAAGAGTAGAGTAGAGAGTAGGATAGATTAAAGGGAAGAGTAGAGTAGAGAGTAGGATAGATTAAAGGGAAGAGTAGAGTAGAGAGTAGATAGATAAAGGGAAGAGTAGAGTAGAGAGTAGGATAGATTAAAGGGAGAGTAGGATAGATTAAAGGGAAGAGTAGAGTAGAGAGTAGGATAGATTAAAGGAAGAGTAGAGTAGAGAGTAGGATAGATTAAAGGGAAGAGTAGAGTAGAGAGTAGGATAGATTAAAGGGAAGAGTAGAGTAGAGAGTAGGATAGATTAAAGGGAAGAGTAGAGTACGAGTAAGATAGATTAAAGGGAAGAGTAGAGTAGAGAGTAGGATAGATTAAAGGGAAGAGTAGAGTAGAGAGTAGGATAGATTAAAGGGAAGAGTAGGTAGAGAGTAGGATAGATAAAGGGAAGAGTAGAGTAGAGAGTAGGATAGATTAAAGGGAAGAAGGTAGAGTAGAGAGTAGATAGATTAAAGGGAAGAGTAGAGTAGAGAGTAGGATAGATTAAAGGGAAGAGTAGAGTAGAGAGTAGGATAGATTAAAGGAAGAGTAGAGTAGAGAGTAGGATAGATTAAAGGAAGAGTAGAGTAGAGAGTAGGATAGATTAAAGGGAAGAGTAGATAGTAGAGTAGGAGATAGATTAAAGGGAAAGAGAAGAGTAGAGAGAGGAGATAGGATAGATTAAAGGGAAGAGTAGAGTAGAGAGTAGGAGTAGATTAAAGGGAAGAGTAGAGTAGAGTAGAGTAGAGTAGATTAAAGGGAAGAGTAGAGTAGGATAGGATTAAATTAAAGGGAAGAGTAGAGTAGAGAGTAGGATAGATTAAAGGGAAGAGTAGAGTAGAGAGTAGGATAGATTAAAGGGAAAAGAGTAGAGTAAGGAGAGTAGGATAGATTAAAGGGGAAGAGTAGAGTAGAGAGTAGGATAGATTAAAGGGAAGAGTAGAGTAGGATAGATTTAAAGGGAAGAGTAGAGTAAGAGTAGGATAGATTAAAGGGAAAAAGAGTAGAGTAGAGAGTAGGATAGATTAAAGGGAAGAGTAGAGTAGAGAGTAGGGATAGATTAAAGGGAAGAGAGTAGAGTAGGATAGATTAAAGGGAAGAGTAGAGTAGAGAGTAGGATAGATTAAAGGGAAGAGTAGAGTAGAGAGTAGGATAGATTAAAGGGAAGAGTAGAGTAGAGAGTAGGATAGATTAAAGGAAGAGTAGAGTAGGATAGATTAAAGGGAAGAGTAGAGTAGAGAGTAGGATAGATTAAAGGGAAGAGTAGAGTAGAGAGTAGGATAGATTAAAGGGAAGAGTAGGAGTAGAGAGTAGGATAGATTAGATTAAAAGGGAAGAGTAGAGTAGAGAGTAGGATAGATAAAGGAAGAGTTGAGTAGAGAGTAGGATAGGTTAAAGGGAAGAGTAGAGTAGAGAGTAGGATAGATTAAAGGGAAGAGTTGAGTAGAGAGTAGGATAGATTAAAGGGAAGAGTAGAGTAGAGGGTGGGGGGGGGGGGGGGGGGGTGTGTGAGAGTAGGATAGATTAAAGGGAAGAGTAGAGTAGAGAGTAGGATAGATTAAAGGGAAGAGTAGGAGTAGGATAGATTAAAGGGGAAAAAAAAGAAGGGAAGAGTAGAGTAGAGAGTAGGATAGATTAAAGGGAAGAGTAGAGTAGAGAGTAGGATAGATTAAAGGGAAGAGTAGAGTAGAGAGTAGGATAGATTAAAGGGAAGAGTTAGAGTAGAGAGTAGGATAGATTAAAGGGAAGAGTAGAGTAGAGAGTAGGATAGATTAAAGGAAGAGTAGAGTAGAGAGTAGGATAGATTAAAGGGAAGAGTAGAGTAGAGAGTAGGATAGATTAAAGGGAAGAGTAGAGTAGAGAGTAGGATAGATTAAAGGGAAGAGTAGAGTAGGATAGATTAAAGGGAAGAGTAGAGTAGAGAGTAGGATAGATTAAAGGGAAGAGTAGAGTAGAGAGTAGGATAGATTAAAGGGAAGAGTAGAGTAGAGAGTAGGATAGATTAAAGGGAAGAGTAGAGTAGGATAGATTAAAGGGAAGAGTAGAGTAGTAGATAGATTTAAAGGGAAGAGTAGAGTAGGAGAGTAGGATAGATTAAAGGGAAGAGTAGAGTAGAGAGTAGGATAGATTAAAGGGAAGAGTAGAGTAGTAGAGGTAGGATAGATTAAAGGAAGAGTAGAGTAGAGAGTAGGATAGATTAAAGGAAGAGTAGAGTAGAGAGTAGGATAGATTTAAAGGGAAGAGTAGAGTAGAGAGTAGGATAGATTAAAGGGAAGAGTAGAGTAGAGAGTAGGATAGATTTAAAGGGAAGAGTAGAGTAGAGTAGAGAGTAGGATAGATTAAAGGGAAGAGTTAGAGTAGAGAGTAAGGATAAGATTAAAGGGAAGAGAAGAGTAGAGAGTAGGATAGATTAAAGGGGAAGAGTAGAGTAGGATAAGATTAAAGGGAAGAGTAGAGTAGAGAAGTAGGATAGATTAAAGGGAAGAGTAGAGTAGAGAGTTAGGATAGATTAAAGGGAAGAGTAGAGTAGAGAGTAGGATAGATTAAAGGGAAGAGTAGAGTAGGATAGATTTAAAGGGAAGAGTAGAGTAGGATAGATTAAAGGGAAGAGTAGAGTAGAGTAGGATAGATTAAAAGGAGTAAGAGTAGAGTAGGAGAGTAGGATAGATTAAAGGGAAGAGTAGAGTAGAGAGTAGGATAGATTAAAGGGAAGAGTAAGAGTAGAGAGTAGGATAGATTAAAGGGGAAGAGTAGAGTAGAGAGTAGGATAGATTAAAGGGAAGAGTAGAGTAGAGAGTAGGATAGATTAAAGGGAAGAGTAGAGTAGAGAGTAGGATAGATTAAAGGGAAGAGTAGAGAGTAGAGAGTAGGATAGATTAAAGGGAATGAGTAGAGTAGAGAGTAGGATAGATTAAAGGGAAGAGAAGAGTAGAGAGTAGGATAGATTAAAGGGTAAGAGTAGAGAGTAGAGAGTAGGATAGATTTAAAGGGAAGAGTAGAGAAGACTAGGATAGATTAAAGGGAAGAGTAGAGTAGAGAGTAGGATAGATTAAAGGAAGAGTAGAGTAGAGAGTAGGATAGATTAAAGGGAAGAGTAGAGTAGAGAGTAGGATAGATTAAAAATGGGAAGAGTAGAGTAGAGAGTAGGATAGATTAAAGGGGAAGAGTAGAGTAGAGAGTAGGATAGATTAAAGGGAAGAGTAGAGTAGAGAGTAGGATAGATTAAAGGAAGAGTAGAGTAGAGAGTAGGATAGATTAAAGGGAAGAGGTAGAGTAGAGAGTAGGATAGATTAAAGGGAAGAGAAGAGTAGAGAGTAGGATAGATTAAAGGAAGAGTAGAGTAGAGAGTAGGATAGATTAAAGGGAAGAGTAGAGTAGAGAGTAGGATAGTTAAAGGAAGAGTAGAGTAGAGAGTAGGATAGATTAAAGGGAGAGTAGAGTAGAGAGTAGGATAGGTTAAAGGAAGAGTAGAGTAGAGAGTAGGATAGATTAAAGGGAAGAGTAGAGTAGAGAGTAGGATAGATTAAAGGGAAGAGTAGAGTGAGGATAGGTTAAAGGAAGAGTTGAGTAATGGGGGAGGCTGAGAGGATTGTAGCATTGAGTAAGGGTAGAGTTGGGGTGGTTTGGGGGAGTGGGGGGTGAGATAGGGGTTGATGATTAGGTGAGATGAGGTGAGGGAGAGATTGGGGTGAGGTGGAGCAAACCTCCTCGGGGGGGTTGGGGTAGTCGGTTCCCCCTGGTTTCGTCCCTCTCCAGGCGGGGAAGGGACAGGTGGGCGGTGGGGCTGGGGCTGGTGAGGGGGTTGGCGAGCTGGGTGGCGAGGGGACTTGACGGGCCAGCCACCTGGAGGAGCTGAGGGACAGTGCGGGAAAAGGTAAGTTACATTACTGAGTATCAACATGCCTTTGGACAAAGTTGGGGCCAGGAGTTTTTCATGACCTGACCAAGAAAATGACCTGGGTCCAAGACATAAACTTGAACGTAACTTTAAGGGATGGTTCAGCGATTTTACATATTTATTAGATATTTGTTTTCTTACCTTAGAAGCAGTCTATGGACAAGGAGTGACTGAAATCCACATTTGGGTTTTGTTAAACTAGCCACTGCCAACAAAATGTTACATTTTTAACCAAAGCACCATGTAGATCAATCTCCCCAGTTAAGCATGTTTAAAATTTCCTGCCCAAATAATTTTGAGATGAGGAAAGAAATATCTAAATATGTACAATTTCTGAACTATCCCTTTAAGTTTTGCATTAATCACCCATTAATGTGAGATTTGAGATTTGTGCAAACGATGGAGAAGCACATGTGTATCTTGAATCAGGATTCGGCCAAAGGATCTTTCCAATACATTCTTTAGGCAGAATCACTAAAGACTGACTTTCTGTCCAGCATCAAATCACTAGGATACGACATGAGCAAACATTGTCTTAGATCATTGATTTCTGCTCCAAAACGCTAACGCTAAAAAGCAAATCACTTTTGTTCATCTTGACTCCCCCAAAGGCTTTCAATGCTCCCTGTGACCCACAAGGTAAACAAGACCATGTTTCTGGACCAAACCCAGTCTTTAGCCACGACCCAAGAGGAACTGACTGCGTGACCCTTTAGTGGATCTTCTAAACCCACCAGTTGGGTCTCAACCCGTCAGTTAGAAAACACTATGCTAGGGACTAGGCTACTTCTCAACCCGCCAGTTGGGAAACATTATGCTAGGGACTAGACTACTTCTCAACCCGTCAGTTAGAAAACACTATGCTAGGGGCTAGGCTACTTCTCAACCCACCAGTTAGAAAACACTATGCTAGGGGCTAGGCTACTTCTCAACCCGCCAGTTAGAAAACACTATGCTAGGGGCTAGGCTACTTCTCAACCCGCCAGTTGGGAAACACTATGCTAGGGGCTAGGCTACTTCTCAACCCGCCAGTTAGAAAACACTATGCTAGGGGCTAGGCTACTTCTCAACCCGGCAGTTAGAAAACACTATGCTAGGGGCTAGGCTACTTCTCAACCCGTCAGTTAGAAAACACTATGCTAGGGGCTAGGCTACTTCTCAACCCGGCAGTTAGAAAACACTATGCTAGGGGCTAGGCTACTTCTCAACCCGCCAGTTGGGAAGGAAACACTATGCTAGGGGCTAGGCTACTTCTCAACCCGCCAGTTGGGAAACACTATGCTAGGGGCTAGGCTACTTCTCAACCCGGCAGTTAGAAAACACTATGCTAGGGGCTAGGCTACTTCTCAACCCGTCAGTTAGAAAACACTATGCTAGGGGGCTAGGCTACTTCTCAACCCGTCAGTTAGAAAACACTATGCTAGGGGCTAGGCTACTTCTCAACCCGGCAGTTAGGAAACACTATGCTAGGGGCTAGGCTACTTCTCAACCCGCCAGTTGGGTAACACTATGCTAGGGGCTAGACTACTTCTCAACCCGCCAGTTGGGAAACATTATGCTAGGGGCTAGGCTACTTCTCAACCCGCCAGTTGGGAAACACTATGCTAGGGGCTAGGCTACTCCCATTATGTCCTGCACCAAATCACTTGAGTAATTACTAAATGATCAAACCTGTTTTACTAAATTCTAAAGAATGCTAAAGTCTTAGATTAGATCATTGCTTTGTTGAGCACTACACAGAAATCAGTCAAAACTATGGTACTGTACCAAGCATCACTATCTCAGCATGGAATATGCAGTGGGTTTTGGGATTAGGAGTGTTATCACTAAACACTTCTAAGATAAGAGAGGGACATTCCACTCCAGAAACTTCATTCCTTGGCTTTATCTGTTATTGTCAGCCAAGTACAGATCAAAGTATAGCAGGTCAGCACATTGTATTCAGTTTTGGATCAAAGTCCACTTTTGCAGTTATATAGGACAAATATAATGATTTCTATTGAATGTTGGTTACATTCCAACCAGGGCCAATTTAATAGTAATACAACACTGATTATAAACCTATGATTGAGTTTGCAGTTAATCATTTCCCTCAGTTATATAAACGGATGTAATAAAACATTCCGGAAGACATTTGCTGCACATTAGCAAGGCACAGTCTGAGGCATTTTGTAGGCCAGGGGTTTTCAATTCAAACTGGGGTCCCTGTAAGCCTCCCAGTCCCATGTTGCCCAGGATTATGAACATAAATGGTAGATTACATTGTATTGTATAACACCCTCTAAACTTATTCCAAGGATCCCTTGGCCACAATGTGTTACCTCTGTTGTTGTTAATAATATTCATTTAAAAAAATGAAATGTAAAAAAACCTATTTGAATATTTTGAGATCTGGCAGTACCTCTGCAGTACCGGAGGCAGTCAGATCTGAAAATATTAAAAAACGTTTTTTAAATTTAAAAACAAAAATGAATTTTACGTTGTAGAGCTTGTCGTAATGTGCGGATTTTGTTTTTATCTCTTGCAATAATGTTTAGATCCATCTATCTTCCATATCTATCTATCATGTATTGAACTTTAGTTACACAAACAGAGGATGAATGAAACCAGGGGCAGGTCTTACCCATGTAAATACGTACATCAAATTAAATTGACATTTTGGACATGAAATTTAACACATGTTAATATTAGTACATTGACATCCATTTGGCTTTTGCTTAGAAAATGCTAGCTAGCTAAGTTAGCGGTTGGTGACAGCGGCTAGGTAAACAAACCCAAAACCTGGATTGCATTTTGTCCTTACACTTCTTACAAGGTAAGGAAACAACATGTTAATTTGGGTGAACTACCCCTTTAACAATGGTCAGCGGTCTTACCCCAGTAGGGTCTTGTGGTGACAGAGAGAGGCCTAGTAGTAGTAGTGGTGGTTGTGGTAGTAGTAGTAGTGGTGGTGGGGTGATCCCAGGGGATGTAGCTAGCAGTGTGGTGAGGCTGGCGTAGCTGACTCCTCCTGCCATGGTACAGGGCGTAGCTGTCTGGAGGGAGCCAATACTCGTATTCTATCCCCGGGTTCCTGTCTGTTGCCAACACCTGCAGACACATAACCACACAGTGTACAACGGATATATATTTGAATATATTTTGAAATATATTGTTTTATAATACCTGGTATATTTAAGCAATAAGGCCAGGCCAAATGGGTGTGGTATATGGCCAATATACCACGGGTAAGGGCTGTTCTTATGCACAACGCAACACAGAGTGCCTGGATACAGCCCATAGCTGTGGTATATTGGCCATATACCACAAACCCCCCAGGTGCCTTATCGCTATTATAAACTGGCTACCAGCGTAATTAGAGCAGTAAAAAAAGAAATGTTTTGTCATACCCGTGGTATACGGTCTGATATACCACGGCTGTCAGCCAATCAGTATCAGGGCTCGAACCACCCAGTTTATAATTGTCAATATACCAACAATATACTGACAAAAATATAACATATGGATGACAATACATTTTGAAAATATATGTCAGTTACATATAGGAGAGAAGACTGAATGGTTCTGCTAAATTGGGGTTGAACAAGTATACTAACAAAGCTATCATTGCGTACCTTAATTTGTGAGGTTAGTTTGCCGTCTCTATATACGCTGAACAAAAATATACAGTAAACGCAACATAACATGTAAAGTGTTGGTCACATGTTTCATGAGCTGAAAAAAAAAAATCCCTGACATTTTCCATACGCACAAAAAGCTTATTTCTCTAAAATGTTGTGCACAAATTTGTTTACATCCCTGTTAGTGAGCATTTATCCTTTGCCAAGATAATCCATCAACCTGACAGGTGTGGCATATCAAGAAGATGATTAAAGCATGATCATTACACAGGTTCACCTTGTGCTGGGAACAATAAAAGGCCACTCTAAAATGTGCAGTTTTGTCACACAACACAATGCCACAGATGTCTGAAGTTTTGAGGGAGCGTGCATGTTGACTGCACGAATGCCCACCAGAGCTGTTGCCAGATAATTTAATGTTTATTTCTCTACCATAAGCCACCTCCAATGTCGTTTTAGAGAATTTGGCAGTACGTCCAACCGGCCTCACAATCGCAGACCACGTGTATGGCGTCGTTTGGGTGAGCGGTTGGCTGATGTCAACATTGCATTGTGAACTGACTGCTCCATGGTGGCGGTGGGGTTATGGTATGGACAGGCATAAGCTACAGAACACAATAGCATTTTATCGATGGCAATTTTAATGCATAAAAATACCGTAACGAGATCCTGAGGCCCATTGTGAGGCCCATTTGTTTTAAAAGGTATCTGTGACCAACAGATGCATATCTGTATTCCCAGTCATGTGAAATCCATAGATTAGGGCCTAATGAATTTATTTCAATTGACTGATTTCCTCATATGAACTGTAACTCAGTAAAATCAATGAAATTGTTGCATGTTGCGTTTATATTTTTGTTCAGTATAGTTATTGCATTGCAGCTCCTATCCCCTATAACTTTGACCAGACTGACCATGACGTGTAGGTCCTCCATAGTGGGTCCAGGGACCTCAAAGCTTTCCCAGGTGTCCGCAGAGCGCTTGTACAGGAGCTTGGTTCCCGCTACGCTGTACTCCCCAGGAACACTGATCTTCCAGTTTCCATTAAATTAATGACAAACTGGGAACGCCCGTTCTGGAGCGCTGGAGGGGGAAGAGAAGGGATTGAATGAAGATAGATGGGAATGTTTCTGATTTTCAATGCTGATTGGTGAAGTGAGACTGAAATTGGCTTTGTGACGATAATATGTATACAGTGTTTGATTGAATTATGCTAGGGTTGGGGTCATTTCCTTTTCAGTCAATTCAGGAAGTAAACAGAAATCGCAATTGAGGAAAATGTGTTTACTTCCTTAATTACATTTAACATTTTAGTCATTTAGCAGACGCTTTTATCCAAAGTGACTTACAGTAGTGTGCATACATTTTCATTTTCACAACCCTGGCGTTGCAAGTGCCATGCTCTACCAACTGAGCACATGGGACCACGGGACCACTTTACTAAATTGAAATGGAATAAACCCCAACCCTGCATTTTACATAAAGATTTCTTAATTCAGCAAAGTAATAGGTTGCAGGAACAGACAACAAATAGGGAAACCATCTCTTCTCTTGGAAGTTTATTTTTTTGGTGGAAATCTTCCAACCAAATCAGAACTAACCAAGTACTTCCACCTGCCCGCCAGAAGGCCAGATCCCCAGTTCCTCCCACCCTCTTCCCGCACCCAGTTCCCCCACCCTGCCCCATGGCCAAATTAAACCTTTACGAGTGTTTCATTTCAGGATCCCTGCATTTTCCATTTCAGGAGTCACGTTATTTCGGTCTTGTAAATGTGGGTGAGAATAGATGGATAGCCTTGGGTGTTGTGTTGACTGGAGAGCCCACCCAGAGTGCAACTGGGTATCAACCAGAGAGCTGTATCGGTCTCTGGTGCCAGGAAGTGGCAGTAAGCTAACAGGAATGAGAGGGCAGCAGTATTATGACCAGATATTTAATGTGTCAGGGTAGCGGTGGAGTTCTATAGCCATGGGTGGGTGGGTTGAAACTCATAGCAGACATACAGAACATGATAAAAAGGATAATCTCTCTCTCAAAGCAAATTATCGGTCACAACCAGCTGTCTGTATATGTACTGTATATAGTTAGTGATACTACAGAACATTGACGCTGTCCTTGTGTGACAGTTCATTCCCAGTGTGTGTGTGTGTGTCAAGCTGAGCCATCTCTTACCCAGATAGTTCCTGCTGTTATCGGTGACGCGGATGTGAGTAGCTCCAGCTGGGATCATGGTCACTTCATTGTACCCAAACGGACCCGCTATAGCCAACAGAGTACAGAGACATTCATTAAGACAGATATTACACCAGTGGGAGACAAGCATAAACCATTCATTTAGAGTCTGGGTAACACTAATGATGTATATAAACAACATATGTGGTGCAGCATGTGATATATGCAATATATACAGTGGGGGAAAAAAGTATTTAGTCAGCCACCAATTGTGCAAGTTCTCCCACTTAAAAAGATGAGAGAGGCCTGTAATTTTCATCATAGGTACACGTCAACTATGACAGACAGACACGTTGAGAAAAAAAATTCCAAAAATCCAGTTATTGACCAAATACTTATTTTCCACCATAATTTAAAAATAAATTCATTAAAAATCCTACAATGTGATTTTCTGGATATTTTTTTCTCATTTTGTCTGTCATAGTTGACGTGTACCTATGATGAAAATTAAAGGCCTCTCTCATCTTTTGAAGTGGGAGAACATGCACAATTGGTGGCTGACTAAATACTTTTTTTCCCCACTGTATGTGAATATATACTATATATGCTCATACGCAGGGGCGGTGTGTTCAATAGGGCGATATGGGCGACGCACTGCCAAACGGGAAAAGGAAGGGATTTTTTTTCTAATCAATTATATCACGGCAACAGTAGTTATCAGTGTTGTAATCTAGACGTCTGATCTGCCACAGTGCCACTAAATGTCCAATCAGGCTAAAGTCGTGCTTCAAATGCCCCCCCCCCCCCCCCCCCCCCTTTTGGGGCGATTTCAGTCAGGTTGAAAATCGCCCAGAAGTCTGTCATAGACTCCCATGTAAAATCTATTTTTTTCAAATATCAGAGCTTTCAATACAATCTCTATGGGTTTCTGAGGGCTTGCACTTACGCGCTTTCGTCATACGTAACGTAACCATGAACGTAACTAAGAAAAGAGCGGGTAGCCTCATCAATCAATTCACGTACTACTATCAAGATGGCTATAGCGTTCAGTGCAACTCGATTGTCTCTTTGAAATAAGTTACTTTTTGTCGGCGAACAAATCAAGATAAATTGGCAACGAAACAATTAGGACCTCCCAGACCAAATTTAATAATTCAACAGGTTTCTACTAAAGGGGGGAAGTCCTACACCCGAGGATTTTCCAAAAATTGGTACGAACGAAAAACCTGGCTAGCAGGCTGCGATGTAGCTAATGCAGTCTTCTGCTACCCCCTGCTTACCTTACTCTTTCACCCTGAAGGCGGCACGGCAGACAGCACCGCTTGGACAGCGACTGGTGTGTAACGGACATGCACCATCTTTCAGGAAAGATTAAGAAACATGAGCTGTCAAAGACCCACATGGATAGCTGTTTGAGATTGTCTGCTTTGGGGAGAGTGAACATTCCCACTCAACTGGATGAGGGATACAGGCTAGCTGTCCGCCGCCACAACGATGAGGTTAGTGTTGATAATCACAAGTTTACTGGAGAACTGAAACTGACAAGGCTGACAAGATAGGACCCTTTTGTCCATTGTTATTGGATAGGAACAGAACTTATAACCAGCTCCTGACCTAAATAGATCTTAGCACAACATTTTACTCAACATATCATATTCCATATTCACTATAACAAATATATTTACTACGACATTAGCAAGAACCGCCACATCCTCAGCCGGCTAATCCAGTGTGTGAAGTTTTGCGGAGTGTTTGAGTTAGCTTTGCGAGGCGAGGCAAAGATGAAACTGAGGGCTCCACCAACCCTGGTAAGCCAACACTTTTGAGATCAGTCAATAAATGCTTCTGGTATTGACTTATATGCTGCCCCTGTCTTCATGTTGTTGCTGGACATATCTTTTTTTAAATGTGTGTAGGTCACCTAAATCATCAGGAAAATTGCCCCCCCTGAGAATTTTTTCAGGAGCCGCCACTGCTTATACGTGTAACACTTCTAAAACTTTATTAAAGTAAATACATATGGATTTCTTTCCTGAATAATATATTCTCATAGCAAATAGTTAATACATACTTATCCATTTACTAATATTAATGATAACGACTAAATTAGGATTATATAATGATTTACAGACAGTTTACTAATGGTTAACATTTAAAACCAAAGAGGGATATTTCACCGTCGAGCCAAAAGCATGAACCATTCATTTAGAGAGTGATATTTCACTAGTGGGCCAAAAGCAGGCAACATCTCTATGGTCTGGTCCCCCTGCTGCTGGTGGGTGAAAGGCAAGCAGCAACCCTATTCATCCTGTTTTTTTCTATGGGACTGAGATCCCGTTGCTCTTGTTTTGACAATTGTAGGTATCTGAGATTAAAAGCTATGCGCAGAGTTAATGTGCTATTTTAAAGTTGTCCATTTTCTTATTATTTTGTGTTTGAAGAAAGCGTAAAGCTAATATTGGTGATTTACCGCCACCATACTGGAGTCCTGAACCAAATATTGTGTGCAATTCATATATTCTGGCCACTAGATGGCGGAGATATAGCTTACAGGGGCAATCAGCGGTTGCTACATCAATTTTTGGATTTATAAATTAATGATATGTACCCATTGATTCTTGAAGAATATAACTTATAAATGCTTCATGAACTTACTTCAACTGCTGTACCCCATCGGAACCCAAAATATAAGCTTGTTTTACTCCAACAAAGAAAATGTAAACAAACACTATTTGGCCTCACAACATGGTTAATTAAAGCTATAATGTTGATATCATGGATGGTCAGTCCTTGCATCAGTAGCTTTGTCTATGAATTTGAGAGTGGTTACATTTCTCCAGCCCCATCCCTCAGCTTTTTACCGAAACCAGGGGCAGGGAGAATGCTTTGTTATTGTTTCTACTGCTGATTGCCGCTTTAAAGCCATTTACTAACCATAGGCAACCCAATTTGAAGACAATGCTCTAATCATTGACTAGTTTAAAATGGTGCAAGCACTCAATGGCAATGTCCATGCTAAAACAGGTTATGTCCATCTAGAGCCCTCTATCCATCTCTACGGTTCAGCAATAGACTTAGTTATGAACCTGAGTCAGAGTTTTTTTAATGAATCTCGTGTGTTAGTGCTGGGCTAGAACAAAGGCCTGCAGACAGCGGAGGGGCCTACCATTTACTAAGTTCAGCTGTGTTCAGGACTTCCTCGTTCAAACAAACATCTAGCAACATCTAAAAACCAAAACAAAACCATGTTTTCTCTGCAAGCTAACATTATTGTGTGGCTATACTTGTTGTTTTCGAGTTAGTAGGTACTGTTAAAAATGCCACGAAATAGCTTTTCATTCAAATTCCAGTGGTTGCATGGCCAAATGCAAAGCAAATGTAGGAAAAATCCAACTTGTGCAAACCTGCATCAAAGCAACACAGCCTAGTGTTGTGTGAAGAGCTGGAGTCAGTCAGCTGTTCTACAACACAACATTCTAAAACGGTCTAGTTTTGGCTCTCCTTATGGTCGGCTGTTAGATCTGTACAGGGCTGTAGAGTTAGGAAACTGATCTAGATGTATTTTTGTGTTAGTGCTAGGCTGAAACAAAGACCTTCACACATTTTAGCCACAAAGGTGCCTATCCTGTAGAGTTCAGCTGTAGGGTTTGTGTTATCAACCTTGACTTAGGGTGAGGAGGAGTTGTAAAATGTTCTGTTCCACCTCCGGTTAACGTTAGAGAGTTATAGCCTGACCTGACCGTGATGATTATTTGAATCAGGTGTTTTCGTGCTGGGCTGGAACAAATGCCTGTACACCAGACGTGCCTACCCTTAAGAAGATCTTATAGGGTTAGAAAAAGTAAGTCGCTCTGGATAAGAGCATCTGCTAAATGACTACAATGTAAATCTAGATATAGGCTGACCGTGATGAGTTCTCTGGGCCCTTGGCTTTTGACGCTGTGGGAAGCAATGATTGTGCCCAGCGGCATCAAATCTGTTACGCCTCATTCGGACACACAGCTGCAGGAGGAGAGAAAACCAGGCAAGCCCTCCTAGGCTACCCAGGCACCCAAACAAAGCCTTCTTTCTCTCCATGTTTTCTCCTCACTCAAGCTGAACCATTATGAAGCAGTACAGTCACTCTTCAGTCACCATGCCCACACGCGGCGCCAGCTCAAGAGAGGATTCTGTTTCAGAATGGAGAGCAGTGCCAAATCACACGGCAGAGGTGTTGGCTGCTCTGTGTGTGTGTGTGTGTGTGCGGAGGATGTATTCTTGTGTCTGTATGTTTGTGTCTGCCTTTGATAGAGACAGAATGCACGTGTGTGTGTGTGTGTGCGTGCGTGCGTGTTTCACTGCTGCTTGAACATTCGGTCACTGTCCTGTAGGAACCACTTAGGTTGAGAATTCCATGGCGGAGGGCCAGAACATAGAGTTTGGTGGCCTCTGCTTTGACCCTCAGAACACACACACACACGCAGTGCATTCATGGGCCTAGCGTAAAATAATCTGTTAACGCTCTGTTTGAACATTCTGTTTCCATTGAGTGCAGCAAGTACCATTAATTAGCGTTCCCTTATCGAAACTTAATGAATCCAGCTTTGACTAAACATATAGACTGAGTGTACAAAACATTAGAAACACCTGCTCTTTCCATGACTTAGACTGACCAGGTGGAAGCTGTGATCCCTTATTGATGTCACTTGTTAAATCCACTTCAAATCAGTGTAGATGAAGGGGAGGAGACAGGTTAAAGAAGGATTTTTAAGCCTTGAGACAATTGAGACATGGATTGTGTATGTGTGCCATTCAGCGGGTGAATGGGCAAGACAAAAGATTGAAGTGCCTTTGAAAAGGGAATGGTACTAGGTGTACCGGTTTGAGTGTGTCAAGAACTGCACCGCTGCTGGGTTTTTCACGCTCAACTGTTTCCCGTGTGAATCAATGGTCCACTACCCAAAGGACATACAGCCAACTTCACACAACTGTGGGAAGCATTGAAGTCAACATGGGCCAGCATCCCTGTGGAACCTTTTGACACCTTGTAGAGTCCATGCCCCGACAAATTGAGGCTGTTCTGAGGGCAAAGGGGGTGCAACTAAAAATGAGGAAGTTCCTAATGTTTTGTACATTCAGTGTATGTCAGCCCATTTCGTTTACTCTGTCTATGCTTCAGAGGTTGTGTTTGTGTGTGTGTGGTGTGTGTGTGTGTGTGTGTTTGTGTTTGTGTGTGTGTGTGTGTGTGTGTGTGTGTGTGTGTATGTGTATGTGTGCGTGCATGCATGTGTGTGTCTATACCTGCTCCCTGTGCATTCTGGTACACACTCCTGTGGTGTAGACAGGTTGAGTTCTGTCCTCCACACACCATACAGGCATCCTCCTGCTGGTCCGAGCCCAGGATCAGGTCACAGCCCGGTGTCTGCACAACACAAGTTCAGGCAAAGTACAGACAACGTTGAGACAATATACAGACAACGTTCAGACAACATACAGACAACGTTCAGACAACATACAGACAACGCTCAGACAACCTACAGACAACACATTTTACATTTACATTTTAGTCATTTAGCAGACGCTCTTATCCAGAGCGACTTACAGGAGCAATTAGGGTTAAGTGCCTTGCTCAAGGGCACATTAACGTCATTTAGCAGACGCTCTTAGCCAGAGCGACTCACAAATTGGTGCGTTCACCCTATAGCCAGTGGGATAACCACTTTACAATTTGGGGGGGGGGGGGGGGGGAGGAGACAATGAACATAGACAATAAAGAGACAATGAACATAAAACCAGACACACATCAGACAAAGCAACAAAAATAATCTAGGTTCTAACTCCTGAGTGGCGCAGTGGTCTAAGGCACTGCATCGCAGTGCTAACTGTGCCACTAGATCCTGGTTCGAATCCAGGCTCTGTCGCAGCCGGCCGCGACCGGGAGACTCATGGGCGGCGCACAATTGGCCCAGCGTCGTCCAGGGTAGGGGAGGGAATGGCCGGCAGGGATGTAGCTCAGTTGATAGAGCATGGCGTTTGCAACGCCAGGGTTGTGGGTTCGATTCCCACGGGGGGCCAGTATAAAAAATAAAAAAAAGAATGTATTCACTAACTGTAAGTTGCTCTGGATAAGAGCGTCTGCTAAATGACTAAAATGTAATGTAAATGTAGGTTGAAAACCAAATACAGCACCCAAAGATAACACCTGAAAAACACAGCGCCACAAACTGGTGATGGACTTGTTAAAGGTAGACTCAGCAAAATGCCACAAGCAGCACCGCAGATACTGAGATGAGCAAGATGCAAGACTCTCTAAGGGTTATATGTGGTTAGGCAGCAGTGGTCTCACACGATGACCAGCTAACTCTAACCATTCTATAGAGAGGCCAGTGCTGTCCGGATGCTCGGAAAGGCACCAGTGGCCCCAATGCACCTTCTACGGCAGAGAATTCAGACACAGATACGCATGAGTGCACACACACACACATATACAGTGGGGAAAAAAAGTATTTAGTCAGCCACCAATTGTGCAAGTTCTCCCACTTAAAAAGATGAGCGAGGCCTGTAATTTATAGGTACACGTCAACTATGACAGACAAAATGAGAAAAAAAAATCCAGAAAATCACATTGTAGGATTTTTAATGAATTTATTGGCATTTGATGGTGGAAAATAAGTATTTGGTCAATAACAAAAGTTTCTCAATACTTTGTTATATACCCTTTGTTGGCAATGACACAGGTCAAACGTTTTCTGTAAGTCTTCACAAGGTTCACACACTGTTGCTGGTATTTTGGCCCATTCCTCCAAGCAGATCTCCTCTAGAGCAGTGATGTTTTGGGGCTGTCGCTGGGCAACACAGACTTTCAACTCCCTCCAAAGATTTTCTATGGGGTTGAGATCTGGAGACTGGCTAGGCCACTCCAGGACCTTGAAATGCTTCTTACGAAGCCACTCCTTCGTTGCCCGGGCGGTGTGTTTGGGATCATTGTCATGCTGAAAGACCCAGCCACGTTTCATCTTCAATGCCCTTGCTGATGGAAGGAGGGTTTCACTCAAAATCCACGATACATGGCCCCATTCATTCTTTCCTTTACACGGATCAGTCGTCCTGGTCCCTTTGCAGAAAAACAGCCCCAAAGCATGATGTTTCCCACCCCATGCTTCACAGTAGGTATGGTGTTCTTTGGATGCAACTCAGCATTCTTTGTCCTCCAAACATGACGAGTTGAGTTTTTACCAAAAAGTTATATTTTGGTTTCATCTGACCATATGACATTCTCCCAATCCTCTTCTGGATCATCCAAATGCACTTCAGACGGGCCTGGACATGTACTGGCTTAAGCAGGGGGACACGTCTCGCACTGCAGGATTTGAGTCCCTGGCGGCGTAGTGTGTTACTGATGGTAGGCTTTGTTACTTTGGTCCCAGCTCTCTGCAGGTCATTCACTAGGTCCCCCCGTGTGGTTCTGGGATTTTTGCTCACCGTTCTTGTGATCATTTTGACCCCATTGGGTGAGATCTTGCGTGGAGCCCCAGATCGAGGGAGATTATCAGTGGTCTTCTTGTATGTCTTCCATTTCCTAATAATTGCTCCCACAGTTGATTTCTTCAAACCAAGCTGCTTACCTATTGCAGATTCAGTCTTCCCAGCCTGGTGCAGGTCTACAATTTTGTTTTTGGTGTCCTTTGACAGCTCTTTGGTCTTGGCCATTGTGGAGTTTGGAGTGTGACTGTTTGAGGTTGTGGACAGGTGTATTTTATACTGATAACAAGTTCAAACAGGTGCCATTAATACAGGTAACGAGTGGAGGACAGAGGAGCCTCTTAAAGAAGAAGTTACAGGTCTGTGAGAGCCAGAAATCTTGCTTGTTTGTAGGTGACCAAATACTTATTTTCCACCATAATTTGCAAATAAATTCATTAAAAATCCTACAATGTGATTTTCTGGAAAAAAAAATCTGAATTTGTCTGTCATAGTTGACGTGTACCTATGATGAAAATTACAGGCCTCTCTCATCTTTTTAAGTGGGAGAACTTGCACAATTGGTGGCTGACTAAATACTTTTTTCCCCCACTGTATATGCAGTCACTCACACAACACACACACACCCATGTGAAAGTGCATGTACACACCATTTACTTGGATATACCACAGAGGCACAAAGAGGGACTGGTGACAAGGGAAGATGTGGAGTGATAGGGGAGAGGAGGGAAGGAGAGACGAGGGGAGGGAAGGAGAGACGAGGGGAGGGAAGGAGAGATGAGGAGAGGGGCGGGGAGGGGAGATGAGGAGAGGGGAGGAGAGGGGATGAGAGACAAGGAGAGGGGAGGAGAGGGGACGGGAGATGAGGGGAGGAGAGATGAGGAGCGGAGAGGAGAGGAGAGGGGAGGGAAGGAGAGATGAGGAGAGGAGAAACGAGGAGAGGAGAGATGAGGAGAGGAGAGGGGAGAGGAAAGGAGAGGAGAGACGAGGAGACGACAGAAGAGGAGAGCCGAGGAGAGACGTGGAGTGGAGAGCAGAGACAAGGAGAGGAGAGACCAGGGAACGGAGAGGAGAGATATGGAGAGAAAATGAAAGGAGAAACATCAACCCTACAAAGCACTGGAGCCTGGTGAAAAGCACCATATAAATAGAAATCATTATTAAAATTATTATATTAAAAACTCAGAGCAGAGAGAGAGAAGATTCAAGTGGGACTTTGTGTATGTGTGTGTATATGTGCGTGTAAAGGGGTCATTTGCTTGCTACACCCCAGAGATAGACAGATTACAGTCTGTACCTTCCTTTTGCAGTGCAGAGAAAACCAATCAAGTGGGAGGTTCTGGAGTAGAGACCAGCAATCTAGGAAACATATAATTATCTACCCCTCACACACACACACACACACACACACACACACACACACACACACACACACACACACACACACACACACACACACACACACACACACACACACACACACACACACACACACACACACACACACACACACACACACACACCACACACACACACACACACACACACACACACACACACACACACACACACACACACACACACACACACACACACACACACACACACACACACACACACACACACACACAGTGAATCTGTGTACACAACAGGATATGAATCATCGCAACAAGCTACCCGAGTGCATGAGGGGCCCTTTACTGTACACACACACAATATTTAGTCCAGGCAGCTTTGTGTAGTGTTGGTCTGAACTCAATCTGTGTCACGCTGCCTTCCAGCCCAGCTGGACTCTGCATCTGCTTCCTGTCCTAGACCACCCCCCCCCCGTGACCTCAGACAGCTTAGGGCCACCGCTGACCTCACGCCCCATAAATCCACTCATACACTTCAACAAAGACAGACAAGCACACCACACATGCAGACATAAAGAGCAGCATGCTAATGTTCACACTCACACACAGAGACAGACACACACACACAGAGACAGACACACACATGTTTGGATTTGGTACTAATGACCAAAGCCTCAACCTCAGGGTAGAGAATTGAATTTCCAATCATCTCCATCTGCTAGTGTGTGTGAGAGATGGGAGAACCCTATTACTGAGGTGTGTGAGTGTGTGTGTGTGTCCCTGAAAGGGCCCCTTATGCAACCCCTTGTTGCATTGTTCCATTTGCACAGAGCCACAACATGTCTGTGTGTGTGTCTTTATCTGCTGCTTGAACACTCGGTCACTGTCCTGCAGGAACCACTTAGGTTGAGAATTCCATGGAGGAGGGCCAGAACAATGTGTTTGGTGGCCTCTGCTTTGACCCTCAGAACACACACACACACACACAGTGCATTTATGAGCGTAATGTTCTGTTAATGCTCTGTTTGAACATTCTTTCTGTTTCTTTGTAGTGCAGCAATACCATTCATGTTTAGTATCCCCTTATCGAAACGTAATGAATCCAGCTTTGATTAAACATCAATTAGTTATAAAAGAAAGCCACAAGGAATGTCAGCCCTTGACATTTATTTTTCTCTGTCTATCCTTTAGAGGCTGTGTTTGTGTGTGTTCGTGCGTGCAGGCGTGTGTGTGCTCTGACAAGTCCACTGACAAGTGCACTCTGGTCCTAATGCACAGGATGAGTGCACTACTGCTGAGGGAACCAGAGGAAATGGCCAACACAGTCCTAATACTGTCCAGACAGAGAGAGACAGAGAGAGAGACAGAGAGAGAGACAGAGAGAGAGAGACAGAGAGAGACAGACAGAGAGAGACAGACAGAGAGAGACAGACAGAGAGAGAGAGACAGAAAGGGCAAGAGTGAGAGAAAGAATGTGTGCCTTCGATTCCCATACTGCCCTGCCTGACACACACACATTGTGAAACCACCTCTCTGCATAGTGGGGGGACACACACAAAATTGTCACTCACCAAGCATTTTCCGTTGACACACACAGCTCCAGGCTCTTTACTGCAGGCAGTGCCGTCCAGGACGCGACCAAAGTTGTAGTAGAAGTTGTGACCCAGGGCCAGACAGCTCAACTCACATGGGTTAGAACCTTAGGAGAGGAGGGAAGTTAGAGTAGGTGGTATTATATAACAATCTAAACGTACACATACAGCACTAGTCAAAAGTTTGGACACACCTACTCATTCCAGGGTTTTTCTTTATTTTTTACTATTTTCTACATTGTAGAATAATTGTGAAGACATCAAAACTATGAAATAACACATATGGAATCATGTAGTAACCAAAAAAGTGTTAAACAAATCAAATTGCCAAGAGTGTGCAAAGCTGTCATCAAGGTAAAGGTTGGCTACTTTGAAGAATCTCAAATAAAATATTAAATATATTTTGATTTGTTTAACACTTTTTTTGGTTACTACATGATTCCATATGTGTTATTTTATAGTTTTGATGTCTTCACTATTAATCTACAATGTAAAAAATAGTAATAATAAAGAAAAACCCTGGAATTAGTAGGTGTGTCCAAACTTTTGACTGATACTGTATATACAACCACCTCACTGACAGACATTACCTCTCAGCTACACTAAACAGTACAGTTACAGGTACTAGAAAGTTGGGTTAGTCAGGTTACTGGCTGCAGTGTCTATGAAACATTGCATTCTAGTATATTGTCTCCTAGCCATAGCACAGCAGTACAGGGTTTAAAAATGTTTTTACATTAGAATTGAAGGAAGGAGGTAACTTGTAGCAGGTGGGGGACAGATAGGAATGG
Organism: Coregonus ussuriensis; assembly: GCA_031479575.1. NCBI lineage: Eukaryota > Metazoa > Chordata > Actinopteri > Salmoniformes > Salmonidae > Coregonus > Coregonus ussuriensis. The sequence continues at coordinate 37,491 of JAVHNI010000090.1, forward strand.
AATGAGGTAGGAGAAGAGGGAAGGAGGTAGGAGGTAGGAGAAGGAGGTAGGAGAAGGAGGTAGGAGAAGGAGGTAGGAGGTAGGAGAGGAGAAGGGGGAAGGAGGTAGGAGAAGGGGGTAGGAGAAGGGGGAAGGGGGGAAGGAGGTAGGAGAAGGGGAAAGGAGGTAGGAGGTAGGAGAAGGGGAAGGAGGTAGGAGAAGGGGTAAGGGGGGAAGGAGGTAGGAGAAGGGGGAAAGAGGTAGGAGAAGGAGGTAGAAGAAGGGGGAAGGGGGGAAGGAGGTAGGAGAAGGGGGAAGGAGGTAGGAGGTAGGAGAAGGGGAAGGAGGTAGGAGAATAGGTAGGAGATGGGGGAAGGAGGTAGGAGGTAGGAGAAGAGGGAAAGGAGGTAGGAGGAGAGGGAAAGGAGGTTGGAGAAGGGGAAAGGAGGTAGGAGGAGAGGGAAGGAGGTAGGAGGTAGGAGGAGAGGGAAGGAGGTAGGAGAAGAGGGAATGGGGGAAGGAGGTAGGAGAAGAGGGAAGGGGGGAAGGAGGTAGGAGAAGAGGGAAGGGGGGAAGGAGGTAGGATAGGATAAGAGGGAAAGGGGGAAGGGGGTAGGAGAATGGGGAAGGAGGTAGGAGAAGAGGGAAGAAGGTAGGAGAAGGGGGAAGTGGGGAAGCAGTGGTGGGGGATAGGGTGCAGAGGGGAAAGAGTGAAACAGGTCAGTGGAGAGTATGGACTGAACTCATAATACAGGTGTGGCCAAATGACAAGCAGATTTCCAAATGGACACATGCCACATTTAGCACGCACACGCACACACACACACACACGTGTCATGCCTCACCGACCTCCATGGAAGGTGGTCCATCTGTAGCTTTTTCCAGCCACCAGCGGTCTGTCATTGTAGGCAGAACACTGCATCTCCCTGAAGTCCTCTGAGCCCCCAGTACACCCCTACAGCAGACAGACACAGAGAGACCTGGTTACCCAGTGCATGCCTCAAAACACCTCACCATATTATGTTAATATGTTTAGAGTTCATTAATATACTGTACTGGGCTCCCGAGTGGCGCAGCGGAGCGGTCTAAGGCACTGCATCTCAGTGCTTGAGGCGTCACTACAGACCCCCTGGTTCGATTCCAGGCTGTATCACAACTGGCCGTGATTGGGAGTCCCATAGGGCGGCGCACAATTGGCCCAGCGTCGTCCGGGTTTGGCTGGTGTAGGCCATCATTGTAAATAAGAATTTGTTCTTAACTGACTTGCCTAGTTAAATAATGGTAAAATATTTTTAAAAATACTGACTCACTGTCTAAACACACACCCACACGTCTGACACACAGGATCCGCACCGTATACTTTCCAAGAAAACGGTATATCTTCAAGAATATATATCATGAGGGTGTAGATGAAAAGTCTATGTTATATCTATCTATTTATGGGACTCCGATAGAAGCATATGCACTGTTCATATAGTATCAGGAGCTCAACTTCTGTACAGTACAATGAAGTGACAGGTTCATGTTTTCAGTGAAACTGATCACGCCCAGACAGCATACCTGCTTTGCTTGGTTAAATATAGTAACAGCACAGTTCACATTCACTGAACCAACTTTGTTATCAGCCCTCAAGCACACTCAGCTTATCGTTTCAAAATGTTTGACAACAATATGAAAGTCTGCATCGATTAAGACCATTCTGTATAGAAATCCATCATTCAAAAGTTGTTGTGATTCTGATTACAACTTTTTTGAAGGAGAACAGATAAAAAAAATTATTTGGCTTGGTTATTCTTAGACAGTGAAGAAAGGGATGATGTAGGGTTAAAAGTGATTGACTTTAGGGCGGACCGGGAATCAAACCCTTGTGTCTTGGGGCAAAGCGTGATTGGGGGTCTGCAGTAGACAGCACATGATAACAAGTTACAGTTACAACAAGACAGTGGAATCTACAGTGGGGAGAACAAGTATTTGATACACTGCCGATTTTGCAGGTTTTCCTACTTACAAAGCATGTAGAGGTCTGTAATTTGTATCATAGGATAGGTACACTTCAACCGTGAGAGACGGAATCTAAAACAAAAATCCAGAAAATCACATTGTATGATTTTTAAGTAATTAATTTGCATTTTATTGCATGACATAAGTATTTGATCACCTACCAACCAGTAAGAATTCCGGATCTCACAGACCTGTTAGTTTTTATTTAAGAAGCCCTCCTGTTCTCCACTCATTACCTGTATTAACTGCACCTGTTTGAACTCATTACCTGTATAAAAGACACCTGTCCACACACTCAATCAAACAGAATCCAACCTCTCCACAATGGCCAAGACCAGAGAGCTGTGTAAGAACATCAGGGATAAAATTGTAGACCTGCACAAGGCTGGGATGGGCTACAGGACAATAGGCAAGCAGCTTGGTGAGAAGGCAACAACTGTTGGCGCAATTATTAGAAAATGGAAGAAGTTCAAGATGACGGTCAATCACCCTCGGTCTGGGGCTCCATGCAAGATCTCAACTCGTGGGGCATCAATGCAATGATTATGAGGAAGGTGAGGGATCAGCCCAGAACTACACGGCAGGACCTGGTCAATGACCTAAAGAGAGCTGGGACCACAGTCTCAAAGAAAACCATTAGTAACACACTACGCCGTCATGGATTAAAATCCTGCAGCACACGCAAGGTCCCCCTGCTCAAGCCAGCGCATGTCCAGGCCCGTCTGAAGTTTGCCAATGACCATCTGGATGATCCAGAGGAGGAATGGGAGAAGGTCATGTGGTCTGAATAGACAAAAATAGAGCTTTTTGGTCTAAACTCCACTCGCCGTGTTTGGAGGAAGAAGAATGATGAGTACAACCCCAAGAACACCATCCCAACCATGAAGCATGGAGGTGGAAACATCATTTTTTGGGGATGCTTTTCTGCAAAGGGTACAGGACAACTGCACCGTATTGAGGGGAGGATGGATGGGGCCATGTATCGCGAGGCGAGATCTTGGCCAACAACCTCCTTCCCTCAGTAAGAGCATTGAAGATGGGTCGTGGCTGGGTCTTCCAGCATGACAACGACCCGAAACACACAGCCAGGGCAACTAAGGAGTGGCTCCGTAAGAAGCATCTCAAGGTCCTGGAGTGGCCTAGCCAGTCTCCAGACCTGAACCCAATAGAAAATCTTTGGAGGGAGCTGAAAGTCTGTATTGCCCAGCGACAGCCCCGAAACCTGAAGGATCTGGAGAAGGTCTGTATGGAGGAGTGGGCCAAAATCCCTGCTGCAGTGTGTGCAAACCTGGTCAAGACCTACAGGAAACGTATGATCTCTGTAATTGCAAACAAAGGTTTCTGTACCAAATATTAAGTTCTGCTTTTCTGATGTATCAAATAGTTATGTCATGCAATAAAATGCAAATTAATTACTTAAAAATCATACAATGTGATTTTCTGGATTTTTGTTTTAGATTCCGTCTCTCACAGTTGAAGTGTACCTATACCTATGATAAAAATTACAGACCTCTACATGCTTTGTAAGTAGGAAAACCTGCGAAATCGGCAGTGTATCAAATACTTGTTCTCCCCACTGTATGTGTTACACAAACTCCCCAAAAAAAGCAGCAAGTGACAAATTGAAAGGTTACAAATTCCTGTCATACACACAAGGCTGATGCAGGGTTCCACATCTGTTTGTGCTTTAGCCAACTCCTAGTTCTGTTGTGTTTGTCTGTTGTCATGCCAACGTGTCTTGTCCTATGGCAGGAGTCAGAGGAGTTGGCACTTCAACAAATGAGTCCAGGGATGTGTTAATTAGGCCCCGAAAGGGGAAAAACAGACTAAAGGGACTTCCTGGACCTATCCAAAACGAAACACTAATTTAAATATTCCTTTACAAAACATTTTAAAACGTTTTCCATTGCGTGCCCTACACAAGCTTGACACTCCGCTGCATGATATTCTGGATGTTGTACTGGACCACTAGGTCTTGGCTTGGCATGTTATGATAGACATGTGCAAACACAGCATACTGGTTTCCATGTGTGGTGATGTCATCGTGTTGACACATACCTTGGGGTTGCAGATCTTGTATTGTCTGGGGTCTCCTGAGCATGGCCCGCCAACTGGGTTCCTGGGACAGAGTTCAGTCATTTATGAAAATGAGAATGACTTAGCAATAAGAAGGGTTCTATGGTGGAACAATCAAATAAATGGGGGGGGGGGGGGGTGCTTTGCCTGAGAGTTTCCTTTTGCAAGGGGGAGACTTAGTTTTTGCCGGAAATCAAAATTTCGAACACATATGAACACCAAAGTTAAACATGCAGCTGACCAAATTACGCGAGATTTTACTTCTGGGTTACAGAGATTACTGTAAACCTACTGAACACAAGGATGAGGGTCCTCTGTAGCTCAGCTGGTAGAGCATGGCGCTTGTAACGCCAAGGTAGTGGGTTCTATCCCCGGGACCACCCATACACAAAAAATGTATGCACGCATGACTGTAAGTCGCTTTGGATAAAAGCGTCTGCTAAATGGCATTTTATTATTATTATTATTATTATGAGCCTCCAGCCAAATGTTTTCATTTTGAGAAGTAGTAAATCTGACTGGGACCATTGTGGTCAAAATGTTATGTTTTATACATATTTCCACAAAATAAGGTTTGAATAACACTTTGAAATTGTGAAAAGTATGGTAATGCACTTTTAGTGTAAGAGCTGTTTGAAAAGACAGCCTGAAATTTCAGCCTGTTTTAATGGGATGGAGCTTTGGCCTGCCTGGTGACATCACTAGGCGGTAAATTAGTTAATAAACCAATAAGAAAGAGTTCAAAACTCTGCCAATTACCCAGAAATTATTTGATATTGAGATAAAAACAGCTGCATTGGACCTTTAATTAATTGGATTCATACATAAGAAATAGAATGACTAGAACAGGCAAAGCTCTTAAGACCCCAGCAATTTGACTGTACACTTAAGGGCACACTAAATAAGGCCACTGGTCATCCCATTACAGAAAGCTGACTTGAATGGGAAAGTTTGTGGTAGTCATTCTGTTTCCCATGTTGTATTACTAGACAGATCACAGCAAATACAGAGAAAGCAGCCTACAAAGTCATTCACTTTCATTTTTTGAGGATTAACCTGTTTGAAGTAGATCTCTGTTGTGATTGGTCCATCCCTGGTTCTTACCTGGTGATGCAGGTGCGTGTACGCACCGAGGCCCCTCCCCCACATGAGCGCGAGCACACAGACCAGCCGTTCCACGAGGCCCATTCGTTCCTGTAGTGCAGCTGTCGTCGGGCACGCGCTGGACGACCCTCCGACGGACCCCACGCAGACACCCAGGAAGACTGAGACACAGAAGGTCAGAGGTCAACATAATGTATTGACGTAAAGTAAACTAGATTCTATCTATTGATATATTTATATGGTTCACATACTATATAAACAGCATTCTGCATCAACTGATTATTCATTGATTTACTACAGAATTGATCCCAAAGAGCCAAGGCCATTAGCTTATTGGTTGGACGATGGATTCTCTAAGTATTTGACCCCCTCTCAATCAGAAAGATTTCTGGCTCCCAGGTGTCTTTTATACAGGAAACGAGCTGAGATTAGGAGCACACTCTTAAAGGGAGTGCTCCTAATCTCAGCTTGTTCCCTGTATAAAAGACACCTGTCCAAGACCAAAGAGCTCTCCAAGGATGTCAGGGACAGGATTGTAGACCTACACAAGGCTGGAATGGGCTACAAGACCATCGCCAAGCAGCTTGGTGAGAAGGTGACAACAGTTGGTGCGATTATTCGCAAATGGAAGAAACACAAAAGAACTGTAAACTCAGAGGTCAACATAATGTATTGACGTAAAGTAAACTAGATTCTATCTATTGATATATTTATATGGTTCACATACTATATAAACAGCATTCTGCATCAACTGATTATTCATTGATTTACTACAGAATTGATCCCAAAGAGCCAAGGCCATTAGCTTATTGGTTGGACGATGGATTCTCTAGGGGCCCAATTATGATTCCTTAGAAGATACGTCACTTTGGATTGAACGATTGACTGATTGATTTGGTCATTCAACAATACACGTAGACAACAGTCAAATCAGTTTACATTATTACCACTCACATATTATAATTAAAGCAGTACATTTATTCCAAATGATTGAGCATGTAAATGTATTGCCAGAATAAAGCCAACAACTCTGCAGACGCATGCCAGATCTTACAATGCCTGGATAAGTATTTAACATATCAGTCTATGTGTGTGTGGTTGTGTGTGATTGTGTGTGGTTGTGTGTGCGACTGTGTGTGTTTGAGTGCATCAATGTGTTTGTGTGTGAGGAGGGGGTGAAAGCGAGGTATTAGTGAGGTAAATACCATAAATGTGTGAAAGGGGTGTGTAGTGTAGTGTGTGTGTGTGTGTGTGTTTGTTCACACCCTGCTACCTGTCAACAAGATCACCTTGGGGAAGCCAGTTGTTTAGTGCTATATATAAAAACTTCTTCTCTATCACATAAATCTATTTCGTGTGTGTGTGTGTGTGTGTGTGTGTGTGTGTGTGTGTGTGTGTTCACACCCTGCTACCTGTCAACAAGATCACCTTGGGGAAGCCAGTTGTTAAGTGCTATATATAAAAACTTCATCTCTATCACATAAATCTATTTCAAGTGTGTGTGTGTGTAGTGTGTGTGTGTGTTTGTTCACACCCTGCTACCTGTCAACAAGATCACCTTGGGGAAGCCAGTTGTTTAGTGCTATATATAAAAACTTCATATCTATCACATAAATCTATTTCAAGTGTGTGTGTGTGTGTGTGTGTGTGTGTGTGTTCACACCCTGCTACCTGTCAACAAGATCACCTTGGGGAAGCCAGTTGTTTAGTGCTATATATAAAAACTTCATCTCTAGCACATAAATGCTCCTGGTTATCCGTAAATAAATAAGAAACACGAACAATTGTGCCTACTGGTTTGCTTAATAAGTTATTATTCATACTTTTACTTTGATACTTAAGTACATTTTAGTAATTATATTTACTTTTGATACTTAAGTATATTTAAAACCAAATACTTTTATTCAAGTAGTATTTTACTGGGTGACTTTCACTTTTACTTGAGTCATTTTCTATTAAGGTATCTTTACTTTTACTCAAGTATGACAATTGGGTACTTTTTCCACCACTGATTACGAGCCTAGTTGGTTAAGCTACAGAAAAAGACAGCAACCTTCCCACTAGCCATGATTGGCTGAGATAATGAGTGGCTGGACATGCCGAGAGACGAGTTCGGATTGGTCTGCAGTGAGGGAAAAAAGTATTTGATCCCCTGCTGATTTTGTATGTTTGCCCACTGACAAAGAAATGATCAGTCTATAATTTTAATGGTAGGTTTATTTGAACAGTGAGAGACAGAATAACAACAAAAACATCCATAAAAACGCATGTCAAAAATATTATAAATTTATTTGCATTTTAATGAGGGAAATAAGTATTTGACCCCCTCTCAATCAGAAAGATTTCTGGCTCCCAGGTGTCTTTTATACAGGAAACGAGCTGAGATTAGGAGCACACTCTTAAAGGGAGTGCTCCTAATCTCAGCTTGTTCCCTGTATAAAAGACACCTGTCCAAGACCAAAGAGCTCTCCAAGGATGTCAGGGACAGGATTGTAGACCTACACAAGGCTGGAATGGGCTACAAGACCATCGCCAAGCAGCTTGGTGAGAAGGTGACAACAGTTGGTGCGATTATTCGCAAATGGAAGAAACACAAAAGAACTGTAAACTCAGAGGTCAACATAATGTATTGACGTAAAGTAAACTAGATTCTATCTATTGATATATTTATATGGTTCACATACTATATAAACAGCATTCTGCATCAACTGATTATTCATTGATTTACTACAGAATTGATCCCAAAGAGCCAAGGCCATTAGCTTATTGGTTGGACGATGGATTCTCTAGGGGCCCAATTATGATTCCTTAGAAGATACGTCACTTTGGATTGAACGATTGACTGATTGATTTGGTCATTCAACAATACACGTAGACAACAGTCAAATCAGTTTACATTATTACCACTCACATATTATAATTAAAGCAGTACATTTATTCCAAATGATTGAGCATGTAAATGTATTGCCAGAATAAAGCCAACAACTCTGCAGACGCATGCCAGATCTTACAATGCCTGGATAAGTATTTAACATATCAGTCTATGTGTGTGTGGTTGTGTGTGATTGTGTGTGGTTGTGTGTGCGACTGTGTGTGTTTGAGTGCATCAATGTGTTTGTGTGTGAGGAGGGGGTGAAAGCGAGGTATTAGTGAGGTAAATACCATAAATGTGTGAAAGGGGTGTGTAGTGTAGTGTGTGTGTGTGTGTGTGTTTGTTCACACCCTGCTACCTGTCAACAAGATCACCTTGGGGAAGCCAGTTGTTTAGTGCTATATATAAAAACTTCTTCTCTATCACATAAATCTATTTCGTGTGTGTGTGTGTGTGTGTGTGTGTGTGTGTGTGTTCACACCCTGCTACCTGTCAACAAGATCACCTTGGGGAAGCCAGTTGTTAAGTGCTATATATAAAAACTTCATCTCTATCACATAAATCTATTTCAAGTGTGTGTGTGTGTAGTGTGTGTGTGTGTTTGTTCACACCCTGCTACCTGTCAACAAGATCACCTTGGGGAAGCCAGTTGTTTAGTGCTATATATAAAAACTTCATATCTATCACATAAATCTATTTCAAGTGTGTGTGTGTGTGTGTGTATGTGTGTGTGTGTTCACACCCTGCTACCTGTCAACAAGATCACCTTGGGGAAGCCAGTTGTTTAGTGCTATATATAAAAACTTCATCTCTAGCACATAAATGCTCCTGGTTATCCGTAAATAAATAAGAAACACGAACAATTGTGCCTACTGGTTTGCTTAATAAGTTATTATTCATACTTTTACTTTGATACTTAAGTACATTTTAGTAATTACATTTACTTTTGATACTTAAGTATATTTAAAACCAAATACTTTTATTCAAGTAGTATTTTACTGGGTGACTTTCACTTTTACTTGAGTCATTTTCTATTAAGGTATCTTTACTTTTACTCAAGTATGACAATTGGGTACTTTTTCCACCACTGATTACGAGCCTAGTTGGTTAAGCTACAGAAAAAGACAGCAACCTTCCCACTAGCCATGATTGGCTGAGATAATGAGTGGCTGGACATGCCGAGAGACGAGTTCGGATTGGTCTGCAGTGAGGGAAAAAAGTATTTGATCCCCTGCTGATTTTGTATGTTTGCCCACTGACAAAGAAATGATCAGTCTATAATTTTAATGGTAGGTTTATTTGAACAGTGAGAGACAGAATAACAACAAAAACATCCATAAAAACGCATGTCAAAAATATTATAAATTTATTTGCATTTTAATGAGGGAAATAAGTATTTGACCCCCTCTCAATCAGAAAGATTTCTGGCTCCCAGGTGTCTTTTATACAGGAAACGAGCTGAGATTAGGAGCACACTCTTAAAGGGAGTGCTCCTAATCTCAGCTTGTTCCCTGTATAAAAGACACCTGTCCAAGACCAAAGAGCTCTCCAAGGATGTCAGGGACAGGATTGTAGACCTACACAAGGCTGGAATGGGCTACAAGACCATCGCCAAGCAGCTTGGTGAGAAGGTGACAACAGTTGGTGCGATTATTCGCAAATGGAAGAAACACAAAAGAACTGTAAACTCAGAGGTCAACATAATGTATTGACGTAAAGTAAACTAGATTCTATCTATTGATATATTTATATGGTTCACATACTATATAAACAGCATTCTGCATCAACTGATTATTCATTGATTTACTACAGAATTGATCCCAAAGAGCCAAGGCCATTAGCTTATTGGTTGGACGATGGATTCTCTAGGGGCCCAATTATGATTCCTTAGAAGATACGTCACTTTGGATTGAACGATTGACTGATTGATTTGGTCATTCAACAATACACGTAGACAACAGTCAAATCAGTTTACATTATTACCACTCACATATTATAATTAAAGCAGTACATTTATTCCAAATGATTGAGCATGTAAATGTATTGCCAGAATAAAGCCAACAACTCTGCAGACGCATGCCAGATCTTACAATGCCTGGATAAGTATTTAACATATCAGTCTATGTGTGTGTGGTTGTGTGTGATTGTGTGTGGTTGTGTGTGCGACTGTGTGTGTTTGAGTGCATCAATGTGTTTGTGTGTGAGGAGGGGGTGAAAGCGAGGTATTAGTGAGGTAAATACCATAAATGTGTGAAAGGGGTGTGTAGTGTAGTGTGTGTGTGTGTGTGTGTGTTTGTTCACACCCTGCTACCTGTCAACAAGATCACCTTGGGGAAGCCAGTTGTTTAGTGCTATATATAAAAACTTCTTCTCTATCACATAAATCTATTTCGTGTGTGTGTGTGTGTGTGTGTGTGTGTGTGTGTGTTCACACCCTGCTACCTGTCAACAAGATCACCTTGGGGAAGCCAGTTGTTAAGTGCTATATATAAAAACTTCATCTCTATCACATAAATCTATTTCAAGTGTGTGTGTGTGTAGTGTGTGTGTGTGTTTGTTCACACCCTGCTACCTGTCAACAAGATCACCTTGGGGAAGCCAGTTGTTTAGTGCTATATATAAAAACTTCATATCTATCACATAAATCTATTTCAAGTGTGTGTGTGTGTGTGTGTATGTGTGTGTGTGTTCACACCCTGCTACCTGTCAACAAGATCACCTTGGGGAAGCCAGTTGTTTAGTGCTATATATAAAAACTTCATCTCTAGCACATAAATGCTCCTGGTTATCCGTAAATAAATAAGAAACACGAACAATTGTGCCTACTGGTTTGCTTAATAAGTTATTATTCATACTTTTACTTTGATACTTAAGTACATTTTAGTAATTACATTTACTTTTGATACTTAAGTATATTTAAAACCAAATACTTTTATTCAAGTAGTATTTTACTGGGTGACTTTCACTTTTACTTGAGTCATTTTCTATTAAGGTATCTTTACTTTTACTCAAGTATGACAATTGGGTACTTTTTCCACCACTGATTACGAGCCTAGTTGGTTAAGCTACAGAAAAAGACAGCAACCTTCCCACTAGCCATGATTGGCTGAGATAATGAGTGGCTGGACATGCCGAGAGACGAGTTCGGATTGGTCTGCAGTGAGGGAAAAAAGTATTTGATCCCCTGCTGATTTTGTATGTTTGCCCACTGACAAAGAAATGATCAGTCTATAATTTTAATGGTAGGTTTATTTGAACAGTGAGAGACAGAATAACAACAAAAACATCCATAAAAACGCATGTCAAAAATATTATAAATTTATTTGCATTTTAATGAGGGAAATAAGTATTTGACCCCCTCTCAATCAGAAAGATTTCTGGCTCCCAGGTGTCTTTTATACAGGAAACGAGCTGAGATTAGGAGCACACTCTTAAAGGGAGTGCTCCTAATCTCAGCTTGTTCCCTGTATAAAAGACACCTGTCCAAGACCAAAGAGCTCTCCAAGGATGTCAGGGACAGGATTGTAGACCTACACAAGGCTGGAATGGGCTACAAGACCATCGCCAAGCAGCTTGGTGAGAAGGTGACAACAGTTGGTGCGATTATTCGCAAATGGAAGAAACACAAAAGAACTGTAAACCCCCCCGGCCTGGGGCTCCTTGCAAGATCTCACCTCGTGGAGTTGCAATGATCATGAGAACGGTGAGGAATCAGCCCAGAACTACACAGGAGGATCTTGTCAATGATCTCAAGGCAGCTGGGACCATAGTCACCAAGAAAACAATTGGTAACACACTACGCCGTGAAGGACTGAAATCCTGCAGCGCCCGCAAGGTCCCCCTGCTCAAGAAAGCACATATACGGGGCCGTCTGAAGTTTGCCAATGAACATCTGAATGATTCAGAGGAGAACTGGGTGAAAGTGTTGTGGTCAGATGAGACCAAAATCGAGCTCTTTGGCATCAACTCAACTCGCCGTGTTTGGAGGAGGAGGAATGCTGCCTATGACCCCAAGAACACCATCCCCACCGTCAACCATGGAGGTGGAAACATTATGCTTTGGGGGTGTTTTTCTGCTAAGGGGACAGGACAACTTCACCGCATCAAAGGGATGATGGACGGGGCCATGTACCGTCAAATCTTGGGTGAGAACTTCCTTCCCTCAGCCAGGACATTGAAAATGGGTCGTGGATGGGTATTCCAGCATGACAATGACCCAAAACACACGGCCAAGGCAACAAAGGAGTGGCTCAAGAAGAAGCACATTAAGGTCCTGGAGTGGCCTAGCCAATCTCCAGACCTAAAACCCATAGAAAATCTGTGGAGGGAGCTGAAGGTTCGAGTTGCCAAACGTCAGCCTCGAAACCTTAATGACTTGGAGATGATCTGCAAGGAGGAGTGGAACAAAATCCCTCCTGAAATGTGTGCAAACCTGGTGACCAACTACAAGAAACGTCTGACCTCTGTGATTGCCAACAAGGGTTTTGCCACCAAGTACTAAGTCATGTTTTGCAGAGGGGTCAAATACTTATTTCCCTCATTCAAATGCAAATACATTTATAACATTTTTGACATGCGTTTTTCTGGATTTTTTGTTGTTGTTATTCTGTCTCTCACTGTTCAAATAAACCTACCATTAAAATTATAGACTGATCATGTCTTTGTCAGTGGGCAAACGTACAAAATCAGCAGGGGATCAAATACTTTTTTCCCTCACTGTAGCACACTTCTGTCTATTTGAGCTGGTCAGTATGTGTAGGTAATCGTGTCTAACGTGGCTTTAAAAAAATGTATTGCATAGTAAAACTGCATAAGTGTTGCTCTCTACTTTCTGGAGGACCGAGTTTTGAAAAGTATGATAGCTAAGGAGATGGAGAAAACATTCTCAAACTAAGGGCAACCATGGCATCTGTGACAGGGAGACGCATCCATCCATGATGTATACGGGTAATATAGTCTAGCTAACTACATTTTCAGATATTACACATTTCTAATTTTGACAGAAAGTAGTTTCATTTCAAGTTAAAGTGTACTGTTAGCTAGCTAGCTAATGTTAGCTGGCTGGCTCGCTAGCTAATGTTACGTGTATGATCTTATTATTCGTATCTCAGAGCCATTTGCTTTGCTAGTTATAGCCTAATGTTAGCTAGCAAACATTGAACCTGGTTGGTTAGCTACCTGCAGATTCATGCAGGGTAGTAACGTCATGAGTTGGGATTATGGTTCATTATTTACCTAGCTAGCGAGCGAGCGAGCGAGCGAGCGAGCTAGCTAGCTAGCTACATGTCTTAACAAAAGACACCACTATGCAAGTAACCATTTCAATAGAATGTCACTGCCACAACTGTTGATAGACGTAGCTGGTAAATTTGCTCTGGCTAACTACTCCGATTTCAGAGCACTCCCGTCTGAGTGTGCCAGAGCGCAGAATAACTGACAAATTCACGAACACTTACCACCCGTTGAATATGGCCGGTGTCAGTAAACGTTGGCAAAAAAGCGTAAATTGTTGCCAGCAGCACAGTTGCAGTCACCAATGCTCTGGATAACATAAAAACAGCCTAACCAGCTCTGCTAGGGTGAGTAATGGTCAGTGAGCTGTTCTCTCATTTGTGTCTGGAAGCAGCTAGCAAGTTAGCCAGTTAGCTTGGGTGCTTGACTGCTGTTGCTAGTACAGAACGCTCGGATCAACGCTTAAAGAGATGGGTGGGGCTAAAGCTTAAGAGGGTGTGAGCGATGGTGAATGAGTGTAGACAAAGAAGAGCTCTCCAGTAGGTACCAAAACATTCAAAGGCCATTTTCTCAAAAGTGAGGTTACAAGTTTATCAACTTTCAAAGCAGCATTACTTTACCATTGTTCCTCAAATGCAGTGTATGATATACCATTTTGTAGCTCTGTGTCTCTGCTTTTATCCAATGTAAAAAGACACCATTTCAAATGTTGCTACATAAGACCGAATCAAGGTGGTCGGGGTCCTAGATCAACAGTCCTACTCTGAGACGCTTCCAGAATACGGGCCCTGATGAAGCAGATGCAAAACACGTCATTCATACCATTTCTATTCACACCTTAATAAAGACTAAACACTATGATTGGAATCTATGGTAGTTCTCAAGGTTGATTGTTGTTTTTCAAGTGTATAATTTTGCATCTGAATGACTCAGGTAAGATTTCAGGTAGGACTCAGGTAAGATTTCAGGTAAGACTCAGGTAAGAGTTTAGGTAAGACAATAAAGACTTCCACAAAGTTGAATTGTTGTTTGTGTAACATGGTGGATGGACAAAGCACAGGGGAGCAGCATTATACAGTGTGCTGGCCTTTCTTTATATATAGTGCATTTTTGCCCAGCACCTGTTTTCTTTGGGTTCTGTGTGTAGTGACATGCCGCAGGCTCATGGTCTCGTGATAAGGTGGCCCTGCTTGAGACTTCAAAATCAATGTCACGTCTATAACGGTGTACTCCCTGTTCACCCATGACTGTGTGGCCAGGCACGTCTCCAACTCAATTATCAAGTTTGCTGACAACACAACACTGGTAGGCCTGATTGCCAACAATGATGAGGAAGTGAGAGCGCTGGCAGAGTGGTGCCAGGAAAATAACCTCTCCCTCAACATCAACAAAACGAAGGAGCTGATCGTTTACTACAGGAAACAGCAGAGAGAGCACAACCCATCCACATCGACGGGGCCGCAGTGGAGAGGGTAAAAAGCTTCATGTTCCTCTGCGTGCACATCACTAGCGACCTGAAATGGTCCCTTCACACAGACAGGGTGGTGAAGAAGGTGCAACAGCGCCTCTTCAACCTGAGGAGGCTGAAGGAATTCGGCTTAGCACCTAAGACCCTCACGAACTTCTACAGATGCACCATTGTGAGCATCCTGTCGGGCTGTATCACCGCCTGGTACAGCAATTGCACCGTCCGCAACCACAGGGCTCTCCAGATGGTGGTGTGGTCAGCCCAACGCTTCATCGGGGGAACACTACCTGCCCTCCGGGACATCTACAGCACCCGGTGTCACAGGAAGGCCAAGAAGATCAAGGACCTCAGCCTCCCCGAGACACAGCCTGTTCACCCTGCTACCACCTATAAAGGCGGAGACAGTACAGGTGCTTCAAAGCTGGGACCGAGAGACTGATAAACAGCTTCTATCTCCAGGCCATCAGACTGTTAAACAGTCACTACTAGCCGGCCTCCGCCCAGTACCCTGCCCTGAACCTTAGACTCTGTCACATAATGTTTATATGCTGTTTTACCCAATTAATATGTATATACTGTATTCTAGTCATGGCTAATCCTATTTAACTATTGCTATACACACAACTTTCTATTCACATACTGTCCATATGGTCGATACACATCATTCACATACATATACAGTGCCTTCAGAAAGTATTCATACCCCTTGACTTTTTCAAAATGTTGTTGTGTTACAAAGTGGGATTCAAATGTATTTAATTTCCATTTTTTGTAAACGATCTGCACAAATAACTCTGTAATGTCAAAGTGGAAGAAATTTTTTCTAAAAATGTAAATGTATGTAAAATAAGTATTCAATCCCCTTAGTTAATACATGTTAGAATCAACTTAGGCAACGATTGCGGCTGTGAGTCTTTCTGGGTAAGTCTCTAAGAACTTAGCAAACCTGGATTTTACTATATTTGCTTTTTAAAATTCTTCAAGCTCTGTTAAGTTGGTTGTTGATCCTTGCTACATAGCCATTGTCAAGTCTTGCCATAGATTTTCAAGCCGATTTAAGTCAGAACTGTAACTAGGCCACTCAGGAACATTCAATGTCATCTTGGTAAGTAACACCAGTGTATATTTGGCATTGCGTTTTAGGTTATAGTTCTGCTGAAAGGTGGATTTGTCCCCCAGTGTCTGTTGGAAAGCAGACTAAACCAGGTTTTCCTCTAGGATTTTGCCTGTGCTTAGCTCTATTCCTTTAATTGTTATCCTAAAAAACTCCCTAGTCCTTACCGATGACAAACATACCCATAACATGATGCAGCCACCAACATGCTTGAAAATATGAATAGTGGTATTCAGTGATGTTGTGTTGGATTTGCCCCAAACATAACACATAATGCTTTGTATTCAGGACAAAAAGTTCATTTGTTTGCCACATTTTTTGCAGTATTACTTTAGTGCCTTATTGCAAACATGATGCATGTTTTGAAATATTTGTATTCTGTACAGACTTCCTTCTTTTCACTCTGTCAATTGTTAGTATTGTGCAGTAACTACAATGTTGTTGATTAATCCTCAGTTTTCTCCCATCACAGCCATTAAACTCTGTAACTGGCTTAAAATCACCATTGGCCTCATGGTGAAATCCCTAAACGGTTTCCTTCCTCTCCGGCAACTGAGTTAGGAAGGACACCTGTATCTTTGTAGTGACTGGGTGTATTGATACACCATCCAAAGTGTAATTAATAACTTCACCATGCTCAAAGAGATAGTCAATGTCAGATTATATATATTTTTACCCATCTACCAATAGGTGCCCTTCTTTGCGAGGCATTGGAAAACCTCCTTGGTCTTTGTCGTTGAATCTGTGCTTCAAATTCACTGCTCGACTGAGGGACGTTACAGATAATTGTATGTGTGGGGTACAGAGATGAGGTAGTCATTCAAAAATCATGTTAAACACTATTATTGTGGAGGCGAAAGAAACGCACACCTATTTAGGCGAGGTGCTGACTAACAGAGTAGAACACATATTTAGGCGAGGTGCTGGCTAACAGAGTAGAACACCTATTTAGGTGAGGTGCTGGCTCACGGAGTAGAACACCTGTTTAGGAGAGGTGCTGGCTAGCGGAGTAGAACACCTATTTAGGCGAGGTGCTGGCTAACAGAGTAGAACACCTATTTAGGCGAGGTGCTGGCTAACGGAGTAGAACACTTGAAAAAGAAAAGGAAAGCTGCACACTCTAAGAGCTCAGATGTTATAATTTAATAACCTAATAACCAACGTTTGTACTGTCGAAACGTTGGTTATTAGGTTATTAAATTATAACATCTGAGCGCCTAGAGTGTGCGGCTCTCCTTTTCTTTTTCAAACACTAGTATTGCATACAGTTAGTCCATGCAACTTACTATCTGTCTTGTTAAGCACATTTTTACTTCTGAACTTATTTAGGATTGCCATAACAAAGGGTTTGAATACTTATTGATGCAAGACATTTCAGCAACGTTTTTATTAAATTTGTAAACATTTCTAAAAACATAATTCCACTTTGACATTATGGGGTATGGTGTGTAGATCAGTGACACAAAATCTAAATGTAATCCCTTTTAAATTCAGGCTGTAACACAACAAAATGTGGAAAAAGTAAAGGGGTGTGAATACTTTCTGAAGGCACTGTTTATTTATATTCCACTAATTTCCTGCAATTCTATCCATTTTGCTATGTGGTTTTGTCCTGTGTATTTAAATACTGTATTCTCGACATAGCTCATTCTAATATTTCTACTACTGTACATTGCATTTTAGTTACACTGTTTATACACACACACACACACACACACACACACACACACCTCATATTTATTTATATACTGGATTCTTGACATAGCTCACTCTAATATACAGTTGAAGTCGGAAGTTTACATACACCTTAGCCAAATACATTTAAACTCTGTTTTTCACAATTCCTGACATTTAATCCTAGTAAAAATTCCCTGTCTTAGGTCTGTTAGGATCACCACTTTACTTAATAGTAGAGAAAATGATTTATTTCAGCTTTTATTTCTTTCATCACATTCCCAGTGGGTCAGAGGTTTACATACACTCAATTAGTATTTGGTAGCATTGCCTTTAAATTGTTTAACTTGGGTCAAACGTTTTGGGCAGCCTTCCACAAGCTTCCCACAATAAGTTGGGTGAATTTTGGCCCATTCCTCCTGACAGAGCTGGTGTAACTGAGTCAGGTTTGTAGGCCTCCTTGCTCGCACACGCTTTTTCAGTTATGCCCACACATTTTCTATAGGATTGAGGTCAGGGCTTTGTGATGGCCACTCCAATACCTTGACTTTGTTGTCCTTAAGCCATTTTGCCACAACTTTGGAAGTATGCTTGGGGTCATTGTCCATTTGGAAGACCCATTTGCGACCAAGCTTTAACTTCCTGACTGATGTCTTGAGATGTTGCTTCAATATATCCACATAATTTTCCTTCCTCATGATGCCAGCTATTTTGTGAAGTGCACCAGTCCCTCCTGCAGCAAAGCACCCCCACAGCATGATGCTGCCACCCCCGTGCTTCACGGTTGGGATGGTGTTCTTCGGCTTGCAAGCAACCCCCTTTTTCCTCCAAACATAACAATGGTCATTATGGCCAAACAGTTCTATTTTTGTTTCCAAAATGTACGATCTTTGTCCCCATGTGCAGTTGCAAACCGTAGTGTGCCTTTTTTATGGCGGTTTTGGAGCAGTGGCTTCTTCCTTGCTGAGCGGCCATTCAGATTATGTCGATATAGGACTCGTTTTACTGTGGATATTGATACTTTTGTACCTGTTTCCTCCAGCATCTTCACAAGGTCCTTTGCTGTTGTTCTGGGATTGATTTGCACTTTTTCGCACAAAAGTACGTTCATCTCTAGGAGACAGAACACGTCTCCTTCCTGAGCGGTATGACGGCTGCGTGTTCCCATGGTGTATATACTTACGTACTATTGTTTGTACAGATGGACGTGGTACCTTCAGGCATTTGGAAATTGCTCCCAATGATGAACCAGACTTGTGGAGGTCTACAATTTTCTTTCCGAGGTCTTGGCTGATTTCTTTTGATTTTCCCATGATGTCAAGCAAAGAGGCACTGAGTTTGAAGGTAGGCCTTGAAATACATCCACAGGTACACCTCCAATTGACTCAAATGATGTCAATTAGCCTATCAGAAGCCATCATTTTCTGGAAT
Organism: Coregonus ussuriensis; assembly: GCA_031479575.1. NCBI lineage: Eukaryota > Metazoa > Chordata > Actinopteri > Salmoniformes > Salmonidae > Coregonus > Coregonus ussuriensis. The sequence continues at coordinate 56,442 of JAVHNI010000090.1, forward strand.
TTTCCAAGCTGTTTAAAGGCACAGTCAACTTCGTGTATGTAAACTTCTGACCCACTGGAATTGTGATACAGTGAATTATAAGTGAAATAATCTGTCTGTAAACAATTGTTGGAAAAATTACTTGTGTCATGCACAACGTAGATGTCCTAACCGACTTGCCAAAACTATAGTTTGTTAACAAGAAATTGTGTGGAATGGTTGAAAAACAAGTTTTAATGACTCCAACCTAAATGTATGTAAACTTCCGACTTCAACTGTATCTACTGCTGTACATACACTGTAAAAAGTAATTGCCTAACTCTTAAAGCGATTGTGTAGTGATTATCTCCAACTGCCTGTAGAACTCAAATCATATAAGTGGTACTAACTCAGATGTCAATCAGATGTTCTTATCGCTTACTGTTTTTGAGAACTGTTAACAAATAATAGGTTATTTTATAAATAACTTTATTTATCTTTGTTCTGCTAATCTAAAGTTGATTTAATATTTTAAGGTCAATCTAACATTTATTAAGTTGTTCTTACTTGATTCTATTATGTTTTACATCTTTAATTTAAAGAATAAAGTAGTAGTCAGACACATTGATATTTGAGTAAAAAAACACTTGATTTATCTGATCTAGAATTATTACGTTTTTGTAAGATATTAATACTTAAGTGGGTAATTATAATTTTGACTTTATTTTGCATGGAAGTTTGAAGAAAGAAAAGTATATTTCTAAAAACCATGTGCACCACTCTTAATGCCAGAGGCTAATGCAGCATCCTGTTCTGCTTACAGGTAGCTCTACCTTACTGCTAGAGGAATGTGCTCATAAATGTACTTAGCAGAACTAATTACTTTTTACAGGGTATTATTCTTAGTATATCTCATGTTATTTAATCTGGTGTATATATGCACAGATTGCGTTTGGATTACTGTTACAGTGCTTTTTGGGTTGTTCATTGGATTAGTTCTGAAATGTATTGATTCCCTGTTGTGTTTTTTATTTATTTGATATTTTCTTATTATTTGTTTACTTTTTTTACATTAAACTGCATTGTTAGGAGCTAGTAATTTAAGCATTTCGTTGCAACCACTATAAAATCTGCTAATCTGTGTATGCGACCAATAAACTTTGATTTGAGACTTTGGTTTCTATCATGGGTGACCTGGGTTCAGATCCCGCCCATGACTTCACCTTTGTTGGCTTCAAGAGTTTGGCACATACCTACCTTAGTTGGACAAATCCCTGTAAAGTGCTCATTTCGATCGTTCCAGCATGCCTCCCCTTTTCACTATAGCCCAGTCAGTCAGAGGAATGACACTGATGATTGGCTGAGGGTTAACAGACATGGATGGGCTTGGTTGACTGCCTCAGCTAGTCTCAGCCACCTGAGGGCAATGGGAGTGTGTGTGTGTGTTTGAGAGAGAGAGAGAGAGAGAGAGAGAGAGGTATGTGTGAGAGAGCAAGAGAGAGAAAGAAAGAGTAAGAGTGAAAGGAAGAGTCCAGGGCCAACCTCAAGTTCAGTTTTGCTGCCACTTTTAGTGGAGCTGCCTTTTAAACCGTTCTGTCTGTGTGTCAATGTTCAGAGGGACACTTGAGAGGGAGGCCTTTGGCTTTGACGTCTCTGACCAACTATTTGCGGAGGGACAGAATGGAAGGAGTGGATGGAATTCCACGAGAAAGTCATGTTAATAAAAACACTGCTTAGTTCGAGAGGGGGGGGGGGGGCATCTTAGTCACTCTCTCTGTCACCGCCTGTGGACAGGGGACTATTTGTGTATGTGTGCATGTGTGTCAGGAAAGCCCCCTTCCCCTCAGGCTCTCCCTAACAACCAGACAAACAGTGATGAAAGATGGCCGCTCCGCTTGGAGAAGAAGCGAGGGGCAACGCAGCAATTAGAGCGTGCCCAGATGGGAGAGAGATGGAGAGCAACAACCAGCCCTATAGGAACACGCTAAACGCTACACAAACATTCCAATCAGCTCCTTTCTTCCAGAACCTCAAAACCTCAATAGCCATGCCAGCAGGACCCCTCATCACATCTGATACTAGTCGGAGAACTTTGATTTGTATATTATCTAAATGACCTGGATTTTCCTCAGGGAAACACTGGAGAACAGGGATTTGGGGTGTGTCCCAAATGGCACCCTATTCCTTATATAGTCCACTACTTTTGACCAGGGCCCATAGGGTTAGGGTTAGGAGTGCACTATATAGGGAATAGGGTGCCATTTGGTACTCAACATTCTTCGCACAGATTAGAGCATTACACTAATCAGGCCCTGTTCTCAGACCTGTTTGTGCTGTCTTGACAACTCCTATGGTCATTGTCAAGCCAATAGGAGTTGGCAAGACAGCACAAACAGATCTGGGACCAGGTTACTAAATGGGGCCTGTGAGTTTATAAAGCGTCCAGCCAGGATGGGTTCAATTCCATTTCACTTCAGCCATTTCAGGGGGATGATTGGAAATGTCCCATCACTGTCCCATTAATGGAACATACAGTACCAGTCAAAAGTTTGGACACCTACACATTCAAGGGTTTTTCTTTATTTTTGCTATTTTCTACATTATAGAATAATAGTGAAGAAATCAAAACAATGAAATAACACATATGGAATCATGTAGTAGCCAAAAAAGTGTTATATTTTAGATTCTTCAAAGTAGCCACCCTTCGCCTTGATGACAGCTTTGCACACTCTTGGCAATCTCTCAACCAGCTTCACCTGGAATGCTTTTCCAACCATTTTGAATGAGTTCCCACATATGCTGAGCACTTGCTGGCTGCTTTTCCTTCACTCTGCAGTCCAACTCATACCAAACCATCTGGGTTGAGGTTGGGTGATTGTGGAGGCCAGGTCATCTGATGCAGCACTCCATCACTCTCCTTCTTGGTCAAATAGCCCTTACACAGCCTGGAGGTGTGTTGGGTCATTGACCTGTTGAAAAACAAATGATAGTCCCACTAAGCCCAAACCAGATGGGATGGCATATCGCTGCAGAATGCTGTGGTAGCCATGCTGGTTAAGTGTGCCTTGAATACTAAATAAAATCACCAACAGTATCATCAGCAAAGCACCCCCACACCATCACACCTCCTCCTCCATGCTTCACGGTGGGAACCACACATGCAGAGATCATCCGTTCACCTACTCTGCGTCTCATAAAGACACGGCTGTTGGAACCAAAAATCTCAAATTTGGACTCATCAGACCAAAGCACAGATTTCCATCGGTCTAATGTCCATTGCTTGTGTTTATTGGACAAGCAAGTCTCTTCTTCTTATTGGTGTCCTTTAGTAGTGGTTTCTTTGCAGCAATTTGACCATGAAGGCCTGATTCACACGGTCTCCTCTGAACAGTTGATGTTGAGATGTGTCTGTTACTTGAACTCTGTGAAGCATTTATTTGGGCTGCAATTTCTGAGGCTGGTAACTCTAATTAACGTATCCTCTGCAGCAGAGGTAACTCTGGGTCTTCCATTCCTGTGGCGGTCCTCATGAGAGCCAGTTTCATCATAGAGCTTGAAATTGTCCGGATTGACTGACCTTAAAGTAATGATGGACCGTCGTTTCTCTTTGCTTATTTGAGCTGTTCTTGCCATAATATGGCTTGGTCTTTTACCAAATAGGGCTATCTTCTGTATACCACCCCTACCTTGTCACAACACAACTGATTGGCTCAAACACATTAAGAAGGAATTAAATTCCACAAATTCCCTTTTAACAAGGCAGACCTGTTTATTGAAATGCATTCCAGGTGACTACCTCATGAAGCTGGTTGAGAGAATGCCAAGAGTGTGCAAAGCTGTCATCAAGGCAAAGTGTGGCTACTATGAAGAATCTCAAATATAAAATATATTTTGTGTGTTATTTCATAGTTTTGATGTCTTCACTATTATTCTACAATGTAGAAAATAGTAAAAATAAAGAAAAACCCTGGTTTGAGTAGCTGTGTCCAAACTTTTGACTGGTACTGTAAATGTGGACTTTCATGAACTGACCCAAAACCGTTGGCATCCAGTCAGTAGGTGTTGAGGTGAATCCAAACATTCTTGTCTGAGCTTTCCTAGCGAAAGTGTTATTTGTTATTTAGTAGTGTTATCTTGACAACATGAAATCACACGCTCATAGAACAGTTAAGTGCTTCATTTTACAAATTCTGCTCGTTCACACATAGAATGTATAATTGTTACTCTCTCGCGGCTGTGCAGCAGGGCTGTGGAGAGAAATAAGAAACTTCTTTAGCGATGGGAAACCCAGGCTCAGCAGGCGCTGTGGACATGTCTATCAGTGTTAATGAGGTGTGCTGGAGAAGGGGGTGAAGAGGACAGAACTAACTTACGCTGTGCTGGGAGGACAGGCAGATGGCTGAGACCAGCAGGCAGATGAAGGTCAGAACCTGGTAGTGACATAATCTCCTGGAGACAGAGAGAATAAACAACCTCACTCAGTTACATACCCACCTTTTCTCCATACCAATTACATCGATAAACCACCCCGATTGAATCAGAGAGAGAGAGGAGGGAGAGAAAGAGAGGAGGGGGAGAGAGAGAGGGGGGTGAGAGAAAGGGGGAGATGGGAGAAAGAGAAAGCGAGAGAAAGAGAGGGGGGACAGAGGGAGAGGAGAGAGACTTGATGCACTTTTTAAAGAAATCCTCACTTAGTTAAAAACAGAGACAAAGAAACATCCTCTCTTAGTTAAAAACAGAGACAAAGAAACATCCTCTCTTAGTTAAAAACAGACACAGAGAGAGAAAGGCAGAGATACAGAGACAGAAGGACAAATAAATCAGGTAATTGATTAAATTCAAGCTATGTGTTGTAATATCTAAGCAGGATTCCTGATACTGTGCATATGTGAATGACACCAGCCCAAGTGCACCTTGGAGTTGTAGAGTGGTATATTTGTTGTGAAGATATCCATCTTGTGGGCAGACATGATGGAAAGAGCGAGCGAAAGAGAGAGAGAGAGTAAAACAGAGACATAAACTGATAGAAAGTGGGACAGAGAGAGACCCATCGGGAGACAATGAGAGAGAGAGACAAATCGAGAGACAATGAGGCAGAGAGAGTAAGAGAGAGAGAGAAAGAAAGAGAGAGATTGCTTTCGAGAGGGCGGACAATTCAGGCCTCGCTTAACACAGGAGCCCCAGCTCTAGGGGTCACTGATAATAACAACAAATAAGCTGCCATGCCACTGAGGCCCCTGTTGGCAGGGCAGGAGCCAAAGTCAAGAATGCCCCCACACAACTACCCACCATCATCATAATTAACTCTCTCTCCCACAGCACCACCAGGGTTAATTATTAACTGGCCCACACACCCCAGGGAGAGTGTGTGTGTGTGTGTATATATATATACATACACATATATATATATATATTTGTGTGTGTGCCGGCTACCTACCTTATTTAACCTTAATATATACCCGAGACCACACACACTTCATTTGACTCGTTACACGCACATGCAAACGCACACACACACACGCACAAAGGATATCTGTTCTTCATCCTCTCCCGGGCTGACACACACACACACACACACACTTGTACAGTCACTCTGACTCAAAGGCTTTAGTGTGTTTTCTCAGAAATGCCTCCTCAGAAATTATTGGAAACCCCCCTTCTTTAAAGGCTTATTGGCACTGCTTTGCTTAGTGCTAACTAACTACTGAGAGTTGCACAAGTCAAGTGGGTCTGATTTGTCATTTGAGAAACAGCACATGGGTGCGTCCCTAACGGTACTCTATTCCCTACATAGTGCGCCATTTTTTACCAGAGCCATAAGTGCCCTATAAAATGGAATAGGGTTACATTTGAGGCAACACCCATGCCATTCGTCCAAGCCTCAGTATTAGAGACCACTGGTCTAAGTGGTCTAAGGCACTGCATCGCAGTGCTAGCTGTGCCACTAGAGATCCTGGTTCGAATCCAGGCTCTGTCGTAGCCGGCTGTGACCGGGAGACCCATGGGGCGGCGCACAATTGGCCCAGGGTAGGGGAGGGAATGGCCGGCGGGGATGTAGCTCAGTTGGTAGAGCATGTTGTTTGCAATGCCAAAATTGTGAGTTTGATTCCCACGGGGGGCCAGTATGAAAAAAAGAATAATAATAATGTATGCACTCAGTAACTGTAAGTCGCTCTGGATAAGAGTGTCTGCTAAATGACTAAAATGTAAATGTAATTTGATGTTAGATCTCAAGCACCAAAACAACCTCCTCCTCTTCTTGCCTTTTCTGTCCATCTCCACTCAGGCCTCAGATAAACCGGTCCAGGGGAATAGGCACGGGTGGGCACAACCAACCACTGGGGAGCCAGGCCCACCCACTCAGATTGAGCAATTTAAATACACTAATATTTGTATTTATTTATTTTAAATATTTGTTTATGCTATTTACTTTTCAGTGTTCCAAACAGGACATTATTTGTCTTTTTTATCTAAACATGCAAACACCATCACACAGAATTCATAGCAAGCAGTGCACTGGATTAGTCAGATTGGATTAAATATAACAGAACACATGACCTGGAATGACATTCACTCTCACAGGATGAGTTGCCAAAAAGAACTAACTGAAAGCCATATTCCCAATAAGCCACAAATATGACTACATTGAGGCATATGTCACTGCTTTTATGGCTATATGCATCATGCCACTGCCTATTTAAATTTGTTCATTTGGCAAATAAGACAGCTCATAATCCAGTGCCTTTATCACAGTCAACACACCTATATTTTAACTTTAGAAATGCTAAATATCGGGATGTTAGCTGCTTCCCACATTTCTGCAGGCCCACCCACCAACGAATTTCTGGCTATGCCACTGCACCGGACTAGGAACCATATTTTTACCTGGGTCTCCCTTCAGTGTATTTGGGTCTTCCCATGTAATGATATGCCATTAAGCAGACGCTTTTATCGAAAGCAACTAAAAGTAGTGCATTGATACATTTTGTATGGGTGGAACAACCGCAGTGGGAATCAAACCCACAATCCTGGCATTGCAAGTGCCATGCTCTACCAACTGAGCCACACACACACGATTCCCTTCCCCTTTACGCGTTCTGTTTATTCTCCCCCTCTCCTCCCTCTCCCTCTTTCTTATCTGTCACAGGTTCGTAAACACACATCTAGGCCAAAAGCTCTGTTTTGGCAGAGTTCCAGGTCAGTAGTCGCCCTGTCCAATTAAACGATACACATCTCCCTCACATTCCACTGAGCAGCCCTTCTACTAGGGAAGCCTGGGGGAATCTGGCGCTGGGCTGGAGCTAGAGAAGCCTGGGGGGAGCTGGGGGAATCTGGCACTGGGCTGGAGCTAGGGAAGCCTTGGGAAGTCTGGGGGAAGCTGGCACTGGGCTGGAGCTAAGGGAGGCTGAGGGAACATGGGATGGTTGGGGGAATCTGGGCTGGGGGACGCTGAATTGGTGCAATGGAAGGCTGGGGGAAGGTGGGGGGATCTGGGTTGAGACTTGGGGAGTATAGGGAGGTTGCAGGATGCTGGGTTGGGGCTAGGGGAGGCTGGAGGAATCTGGGCTGGGCTCAGGCTAGGATAGACCGGGGGAAGTTATGCTAAGGCTGGGGAAGGTTGGGGGAAAACTAGGCTAGGGCTAAGGGAGGCTGGGGGTAGCTGGGCTGGGGCTAGGAGAGACTGGGGGGTAGCTGGGCTGGGGCTAGGGGAGACTGGGGGGTAGCTTGGCTGGGGCTAGGAGAGACTGGGGGGTAGCTGGGCTGGGGCTAGGAGAGACTGGGGGGTAGCTGGGCTGGGGCTAGGAGAAACGGGAGGAAATTAAGCTAGGGGAGACGTAGCTGGGCTGGGGCTAGAGGAAAAATTTGCAAAAAACAAATTTACGGAGGGGAAGTGTAGCAGTAGGCCGGATCCAAGATCTAATGTGCCGCTTATCAGACAGAATGAATTGAGTCGTACCCAAAACTACATGCTGGATCTTTAATGCCTACTCCATTTACCCCTGGTCGTAAGGGAGCCTGTCTGGCCACTGTTGGCCCCCTAATCACAGAGGCCCTACTGGAGGTCAACGACATTTCCTGCATCTCATTAAGCCAATGATAGCACATTAGAGCAGGGCTCAGGGGCAGGCAGGGGGAAATGGCTTTAATCAATACAAGACAAGCTGTTTATTTTGACTGAAATTAGCCTTTCTATGGCATTGGGAAAACATACCCATTACCCATCCACATGGGTACACACACACACACACACACACACACTCACAATAAGTCAGCGAAAAAGCAGTTGGTGGTACCTTCATGGTGATGGGTATCCCATAGTCTCTCTATTAAACCTGTGACTGGCAGCATCATGCTGTGGGGATGTTTTTCAGCGGCAGGGACTGGGAGACTAGTCAGGATCGAGGCAAAGATGAACGGAGCAAAGTACAGCGAGATCCTTGATGAAAACCTGCTCCAGAGCGCTCAGGACCTCAGACTGGTGCGAAGGTTCACCTTCCAACAGGACAACGACCTTAATCACACAGCCAAGACAACGCAGGAATGGCTTCGGGACAAGTCTCTGAATGTCCTTGAGTGGCCCAGCCAGAACCCGATCGAACATCTCTGGAGAGACCTGAAAATAGCTGTGCAGCAACACTCCCCATCCAACCTGGCAGAGCTTGAGAGGATCTGCAGAGGAGAATGGGAGAAACTCCCCAAATACAGGTGTGCCAAGCTTGTAGCGTCAAACCCAAGAAGACTCGATTCTGTAATCGCTGCAAAAGGTGCTTCAACAAAGTACTGAGTAAAGTGTCTGAATACTTATGTAAATGTGATATTTACGTTTTTTATTTGTAATAAATTTGCAAAAAAATCTAAACCTATTTTTGCTTTGTCATTATGGGGTATTGTGTGTAGATTGATGAAAGGAAAAAACAATTTAATCAATTTTAGAATAAGGCTGTAACGTAACAAAATGTGGAACAAGTCAAGGGGTCTGAATTCTTTCCGAAGGCACTGTATGTATACAGTATGTATGTATTTTTCAGATTTTACTGAATAGAGCGAGAGGATGACAGTGGGGAAAGATAGGAAAAAAAGGTAATGGTTTTATTTGGCCACCAAGTTGTCTGAGCAAACAAACAAACAATATTTTTTTATTTACATTGTTGGACATGAAAGACTAAAAACACCAGGAAATCAGCTCCAAATCTGTTCAAGTATTCCCACATATAATAGAAAGACACGTGATTGAATACAAATGTAAGCAAGGTTTGAAATGATTATGTTTTAGTCAAACGTTATATCTGTTTGTGCTTCTTGCGGTCAATTTGCAGTCTACAAATTATTTGTAATTATGTTCCGGCCCCCCGACCATCTGCTCAAGAAAAAAATAGTCCGGCAGCTGATTCTATACTGAACAAAAATATAAACGCAACATGCAACAATTTCAAAGATTTTACTGAGTTACAGTTCATATAAGGAAATCAGTCAATTGAAATAAATTAAATTAGGCCCTAATCTATGGATTTCACACGACTGGGCAGGGGATAGGCCCACCCACTTGGCAGTCAGGCCCACCCACTGGGGAGCCAGGCCCAGTCAAACCGAATGAGTTTTTTCCCACAAAAGGGATTTATTACAGACAGAAATACTCCTCCATTTTTGTTCCAGCCGAGAACAAACACACCTGATTCAACTAATCAAGGCTAGGGCTTGGTGATTAGATTCACTAGTTGAATCAGATGTTCTAGTGCTGGGCTAGAACTAAAAGGCATGGGTTCCTAAACTAATGCATTTCGGTAAACACTGGTCAGGCCTGGAGGTTCCTAAGGCCGGGATAAATCTGAAACCGAGCTATATGTCGCTTGACATTTAAAGGGAATTTCCAATTGAGCTGACATCTGCAGTGTTTACCTTGAACGTGATCTCCGCAAACACGTTAACATTGCCGCGTCTACAAGCACAATCAGATTGAATCCTGGCCTAAACTATGACTCAACTATACGCTTGAATGTATGCAGCTGTGCCGGAGCTACCAAAGGTTTCTATGGGAACGGGGTGCTTTTCTGGGTAAACATATCAAGAAAACTGGGTAAAGAAAACAATAAAAATTACAGCTAAGGGGGCCTCCTGTGTGGCGCAGCGGTCGAAGGCACTGCATCGCAGTGCTAGAGGCGTCACTAGATCCGGGTTCGATCCCGGGCTGTGTCACAGCCAGTTGCGACTGGGAGACCCATGAGGCGGCGCACAATTGGCCCAGCGTTGTCCGGGTAAGGGGAGGGTTTGGCCTGCCGGGATGTCCTTGTCCCATCACGCTCTAGCGACTCCTGTGGCGGGCCGGGCGCATGCACGCTGACACGGTGTCAAGAAGCAGGGTCGTGTTTCGGAGGACGCATGGCTCTCGACCTTCGCCTCTCCCGAGTCCGTATGGGAGTTGCAGCGATGGGACAAGACTGTAACTACCAATTGGATATCACAAAAAAGGCGTTAACATTTTTTATTACAAATAAATATGACAGCTACACCCTATGACTGCAACAATGATATATTCAGTTCATTTTGCATCAGCTTTTTAAAAAAAATGTATTTTATAAAAGAGCCATAAAATGAACTGAATACATCGGCGTTGTGTTCATCTGCAGCTTTTGAATGATCCACAAAGTGAACAAAAGCCAGTGTTTCTAACCAGTCCCCCATCCTCCATGACCCAAAGGGACTTAGCTGTGACACACTATTTGGTGAACATTGGTTTAAAGAGATTCTCCTGTACTTTTATATACTTTTTAGCCAGTAGTTCTGAAAGTAGTGCTCATGAGCCAAAAGTGGTCCTCGAAAATTGCGTACTGTGTCACATATGTGCAGATATGTGCACCACATCATTGTGCTCTCTCTTGCTTTGCTATGTGTGCATGCAGGGGCGGTGTGTTCATTAGGGCGATATGGGCGACGCACTGCCAAACGGGAAAAGGAAGGGATTTTTTTTCTAATCAATTATATCACGGCAACAGTAGTTATCAGTGTTCTAATCTAGACGTCTGATCTGCCACTAAATGTCCAATCAGGCTAAAGTCGTGCTTCAAATGTCCCCGCCCGTTTTGGGGCGATTTCAGTCAGGTTGAAAATCGCCCAGAAGTCTCTCATAGCCTCTAATGTAAAATCAATTTTTTTCAAATATCAGAGCTTTCAATACAATCTCTATGGGTTTCTGAGGGCTTGCACTTACGCGCTTTCGTCATACGTAACATAACCATGAACGTAACTAAGAAAAGAGCGGGTAGCCTCATCAATCAATTCACTACTACTGTCAAAATGGCTAGCCTTCAGTGCAACTCGATTGTCTCTTTGAAAGAAGTTCCTTTTTGTCGGCGAACAAATCAAGATAAATTGGCAACGAAACAATTAGGACCTCCCAGACCAAATTTAATAATTCAACAGGTTTCTACTAAGCAGAGTCGTGAACACTGTCTACGAGAATCGAGACGACCTCATAGAATGTTTTGAAGCCATTCGGACGGGTTCATTGGGTTCATTTGACCAGCCCACCGTGAGAGAGGCATCTGGCTACGTGAGGATGCTACATGATGAAGATTTTATTTTTTTCCCGCGGCTTTTTCACAAAATCATGCCCCACGTCGACATTCTGTACCAGAAGCTACAGAAGAAGGACATCGATGCTGTCTTTATCAAACGTGCCCTCGACAGCTTCACAAGCAGTGTGCAGGGCATAAGGTAAGATTAAACAATATCATTCGATCTTTCTCAAAGCAGAGCTTTATTTGAAAATGTATGCATGAAAGGAGACTGCATTTGTGTTTGAAATTACATTATTCTCATTATATATGGCCAGTGGTGTAATCTAGCTTATTTTATATACTATGTGTACTGTACAGTGGTGCTCATAAGTGTATGAACACATTCTAAAGTTGACTAAAAAGAGGAATACAAAAATCAAAAAATCATCTTTTGGAAATTGATCTTAATGACTTAATTAAAAAAGTTGGAAAATCCAACCTTTAAGGACACCAATTTTCTTTTCTTTTTTATTCCTCTTTTTAGTCAACTTTAGCATGGGATCATAAGCTTATGAGCACCACTGTATACTGTGCTGAACATCCAGGCTATGTGAGACACAAAGGCTAACTTAAACACTAAAGACTTTATGCATCCCTGCCCATTTTAAGTGGAACTGAAGTATTTGTACTATACATGGATACATTGCATATACCTGTGCATCACATAGACAACAATACTGTACAAAGCCAACAAACACATTGGTCTGTTTGCCTTCAGGGACTCCTCTCAACAGCAGCTGCAAGAAGCAACAGGAGCCAAAAGACCCAGAACAGCTTTGAGAGAAGAGGAGAAGCAGAGGCTGTCTGAAGAGGTCTGCAACACCATCCTGGATCACACCAAAGAAAGGTTCTCTTTCTCTGGCCACCTTGTGAGTGCTACCTTACTGCAAGCAGACATGTTTGAAAGGTACTGCCATTCATTTCCTGATGAGGCTCTGAATGCCACTGTGAATGCATACCCCATGCTGAGCAAGGCAAAGCTCAAGACAGAACTATCTCTGATCTATGAGAATCCTGAATTCAAGGGATGCTGTGGTGCACTGGCACTGTACCAGGTTCTCATGAGCTACAACCTCCAGGAGACGTTCTCTGAGACTGTGACTCTGTTGAACATCCTCATAACTACTCCCATGACAACAGCTGAAGCTGAGAGATGTTTCTCAACTTTGACATGAGTTAAGACATTCCTGCGAAATTCAATGGGCCAGGAACGTCTGAATGCACTGGCCATGCTTTCCATGGAGAGGGAACTAGTCCTCAGCATGCCTGATTTCAATGAGAAAGTCATTGAACGCTTTGCTGTATTGAAACAGAGAAGAGAACAGTTTCAGTACAAGTAATGTAGCCTCTCTCTCTCTCTTTGTCCCTCCCTGTCTGTCTCTTTAACACACACACGCCCAAATCAGTTCACAGTTGATGTTGTTTAAAATAGTTATTTTTCATTTAAAAAAAAGTTTTTAAAAAAATAATCTGTTCATGTTCATTTTTACAAATCTATACAATTGGCCAGAATATGGTTGTTCATATTTACAAATCTATACAATTGGCCAGAATATGGTTGTTCATTTTTACAAAGCCATACAGATAGCTGTGTTTACCTTTTCTAGAAATTACTTTCAAATTCTGTTTTCAGGCAAAATGTCTATCACTGTTCATTTTCACAAATCTATACAAGAGGGCAGAATATGGAAGTCTATAAAAATGTCTTATTACCAATAACTTGCATCAATGTTTTCAGTAGCCTCTATCAAAAGCTCCTGCTTGCTTGTTGTGAATTATGCTCAGGTGCACATATTTCCAATTCAACCATGAGGCAAAAAATGTGGTAAAAGCTCTTGTTGATCCTGCAATCTGAACAAATACCAAGATGCTGTATTTTCAGCTGATATTTCATTTGTTTATGGAAATGCATATTGTTTATGCAGTGTTGAGGAATGTGAAAGAACACCCTTGATTATTTTTACTGTGATAACTTATTTTGATTTTGTAAGCCAACACTTTTGAGATCAGTCAATAAATGCTTCTGGTATTGACTTATATGCTGCCCCTGTCTTCATGTTGTTGCTGGACATATCTTTTTAAAAATGTGTGTAGGTCACCTAAATCATCAGAAAAATTGCCCCCCCTGAGAATTTTTTCAGGAGCCGCCACTGTGTGCATCTTGCTAGCTGTCGCTCAAATGGCGATGGGCTAAAGTTCATTGGAGCTTGAATTGCTAGGAGGCTGGCCCACATGGGGGTAAACAGTCACTTTCAAACTAGGGGTTTCGTGGCTTATTGAAGTAAGACAGTAATTCTGCTAATATATTATGCATGTATGAACTACACATTGACACATCCAGTGCAAACCGGGAGGTTTATGTACCTGTGCGATGGGATGAGGTTGTGTTTCTCTAAGCGGGAGGTAAGCTTGGCTTCTTCTTTATATGGTGTCGAGTAAAGCTTAAACCATGTATTTAGATTGTAGGTAGGTATTGTAGTTAGGTATTGTAGGTAGTTTATCTAGGTAGTTATTGTAGGTAATTATTGTAGGTATGTATTGTATTCGGCTGAGCCCGATGAAGCACGAGGCTAGCTAACCCACTACCTGGAACAATAAAGCTAGCTAGCGGGTAGCTACTGGTAACTATTAGCAACTGTGGATAGTTGTTTCCAATGTTATTTCACGCTTAAGAGTACCTGTAATTATGCCAGCTAGCTACCTACCATTCAGCTGTTTTTCTAACCTCATTATCTGAAGCATTAACGTTAGGTAGTTAGTAGCTACTGTACTCGAAATGTAGCTAGCTTTTTGCTAGCTGGATAGCTAACTAAACAATAGCTGGAACGACCTAGCTGAAATGTTTGGAGACGCTTTCTCTCCGTTGGGACAGACGCAAACTGGCTAAATCGATTCAGTAGCTAGCTTTACACTTAACTAGCTAACAGTAGCTACTAAGGGTAAGTTATAACCTACATTTATTTTAATTTTATTTTTACATACTGGTAACCAGAGTCATTCCCTCCTGCTCCGTGGCTTGACGACTCATTGCAAGCTCACAGAACAGGGCTCCGGGCAGCCGAGCGGAAATAGAGGAAAACTAGACTCCCTGCGGACCTGTCATCTTTTCACTCCCTCCTCTCTACATTCTCTTCCTCTGTTTCTGCTGCTAAAGCCACTTTCTACCACTCTAAATTTCAAGCCTCTGCCTCTAACCCTAGGAAGCTCTTTGCCACCTTGTCCCTGCTGAATCCTCCTCCTCCCTCTCTGTGTGGATGACTTCGTCAAACATGAGTGTGCCTTGAGTGTGCCGTCTCTAGCCAACTCTCCTGCTATCTCTCTCAGAATGACCTTCTTGATCCAAACCAGTCAGGTTTCAAGACTGGTCATTCAACTGAGACTGCTCTTCTCTGTGTCACAGAGGCTCTCCGCACTGCTAAAGCTAACTCTCTCTCCTCTGCTCTTATCCTTCTAGACCTACCTGCTGCCTTTGATACTGTGAACCATCAGATCCTCCTCTCCACCCTCTCCGACTTGGGCATCTCCGGCACTGCTCACTCTTGAATTGCGTCCTACCTGACAGGTCGCTCCTACCAGGTGGCGTGGCGAGAATCTGTCTCCGCACCACGTGCTCTCACCACTGGTGTCCCCCAGGGCTCAGTTCTAGACCCTCTCCTATTCTCTCTATACACCAAGTCACTTGGCTCTGTCATATCCTCACATGGTCTCTCCTATCATTGCTACGCAGACAACACACAATTCATCTTCTGATAACAAGGTGGCGAATCGCATCTCTGGCAGACATATCAGTGTGGATGTTGGATCACCACCTCAAGCTGAACCTCGGCAAGACGGAGCTGCGCTTCCTCCTGGGGAAGGACTGCCCGCTCCATGATCTCGCCATCACGGTTGACAACTCCATTCTGTCCTCCTCCCAGAGTGCAAAGAACCTTGGCGTGACCCTGGACAACACCCTGTCATTCTCCGCTAACATCAAAGCGGTGACCCGATCCTGCAGGTTCATGCTCTACAACATTCGCAGAGTACGACCCTACCTTACACAGAAAGCGGCACAGGTCCTAATCCAGGCACTTGTCATCTCCCGTCTGGATTACTGCAACTCGCTGTTGGCTGGGCTCCCTGCCTGTGCCATTAAACCCCTACAACTTATCCAGAACGCTGCAGCCTGTCTGGTGTTCAACCTTCCCAAGTTCTCTCATGTCACCCCCGCTCCTCCGCACACTCCACTGGCTTCCAGTTGAGGCTCGCATCTACTACAAGACCATGGTGCTTGCCTACGGAGCTGTGAGGGGAACGGCACCTCCTTACCTTCAGGCTCTGATCAGACCCTACACCCAAACGAGGGCACTACGTTCATCCACCTCTGGCCTGCTAGCTCCCCTACCTCTATGGAAGCACAGTTCCCGCTCAGCCCAGTCAAAGCTATTCGCTGCTCTGGCACCCCAATGGTGGAACAAGCTCCCCCACGATGCCAGGACAGCGGAGTCACTGACCACCTTCCGGAGACACTTGAAACCCTACCTCTTTAAGCAATACCTGGAATAGTATAAAAGTAATCCTTCTACCCCCCCATAAAATAAAATAAAAAGTGGTTGTCCCACTGGCTATCATAAGTTGAATGCTCCAATTTGTAAATCGCTCTGGATAAGAGCGTCTGCTAAATGACGTAAATGTGAGGGACTAGCCCAATCAATGAGGCAACAATTCATCATTGCACTGGTCATGAAGCAATGAAATGATCTGTGAATTTGCACGAAACATTGACATTTTTCAGCGAACTCTTAGTTGCCTGATGGTTTGAAACAGATGGTTTGATCAAAGAAATATAATGTATTTGAGGCTACTTTAAAGGGACATTACATTCACAAATCAAAGTTGGTCAGATGTTTTCAGAGCGCAAAATTAGACTAATGTTAAGATACATCCATGTCCCAGGTAATCTATTGTGCATTAGATCCATGGGTATACGTCAATCCAAAATGAATGGCAAAGATGAGCACCATATAATGAATTTCTTTCAGTTGAGGCAGGAAACTCGATCAACACAACCGATGATGTGGGATATGGCTTTTTTACATTTACATTTTAGTGATTTAGCAGACGCTCTTATCCAGAGCGACTTACAGGAGCAATTAGGGTTAAGTGCCTTGCTCAAGGGCACATCGACAGATTTTTCACCTAGTCGGCTTGGGGATTAGAACCAGCGACCTTTCGGTTACTGGCACAACGCCCTTAACCACTAAGCTACCTGCCGCCCTAGTTAGCGTTTGACTAACTAACTTTGTGTAATACCCCTTTAAGCAACACAAGTAGTTTCTTAGACATTTATTTAGTAAAGCAGTGCTCAGTATTGATCAAATGCATTATGTTTAATGTGATGCCATTCTAAGGCCCGAGGTTGCTGTTTAAATTAACTGTTGCTCTGACTGTTGCTCCTAAAACTCAAAGATGCTCCTCTGTTCCTCTACTGGCTGACTGGCTGCACCATCATTCTCCTTCTCAGGACAAACAGACGAAATCTCTTGACATTGTCATTTCACTTGGATTATGAGCTTATCTTTTCACATTTGACCATCTGTCTGATCTGGTCTGGCTGGCCATCTACGGTCATGCTCTTCCTCAGCCAGCTCCATAATTTGGATTTACTGACATGGTGAATAACACCAGGGTCATGTTCAGTAGGGCAAGCAACAGAAAATGTTCTAAAAAAATGTGCAATGCCAAACGAAAGTGTGTGTTTCTTATTGGTCAAATCCAGGGAGTCCCTGCCTATTTAGGTCCGTTTTCTTCCGTTTGGTGCCTAATGAACATGACCCACTCCCAATCTCATTTTAGGTCACTTCCAAACACCAACATTTTTCCACCCACACTTCCTCCACTGAGAATTGAAAACACACCTGGTCCCAGGTCTGTTTGTGCTGTATAGCCAACTCCTACAGTGAGGGAAAAAAGTATTTGATGCCCTGCTGATTTTGTACGTTTGCCCACTGACAAAGAAATGATCAGTCTATAATTTTAATGGTAGGTTTATTTGAACAGTGAGAGACAGAATAACAACAAAAAAATCCAGAAAAACGCATGCCAACAATGTTATAAATTGATTTGCATTTTAATGAGGGAAATAAGTATTTGACCCCCTCTCAATCAGAAAGATTTCTGGCTCCCAGGTGTCTTTTATACAGGTAACGAGCTGAGATTAGGAGCACACTGTTAAAGGGAGTGCTCCTAATCTCAGCTTGTTACCTGTATAAAAGACATCTGTCCACAGAAGCAATCAATCAATCAGATTCCAAACTCTCCACCATGGCCAAGACCAAAGAGCTCTCCAAGGATGTCAGGGACAAGATTGTAGACCTACACAAGGCTGGAATGGGCTACAAGACCATCGCCAAGCAGCTTGGTGAGAAGGTGACAACAGTTGGTGCGATTATTCGCAAATGGAAGAAACACAAAAGAACTGTCAATCTCCCTCGGCCTGGGGCTCCATGCAAGATCTCACCTCGTGGAGTTGCAATGATCATGAGAACGGTGAGGAATCAGCCCAGAACTACACGGGAGGATCTTGTCAATGATCTCAAGGCAGCTGGGACCATAGTCACCAAGAAAACAATTGGTAACACACTACGCCGTGAAGGACTGAAATCCTGCAGCGCCCGCAAGGTCCCCCTGCTCAAGAAAGCACATATACAGGGCCGTCTGAAGTTTGCCAATGAACATCTGAATGATTCAGAAGAGAACTGGGTGAAAGTGTTGTGGTCAGATGAGACCAAAATCGAGCTCTTTGGTATCAACTCAACTCGCCGTGTTTGGAGGAGGAGGAATGCTGCCTATGACCCCAAGAACACCATCCCCACCGTCAAACATGGAGGTGGAAACATTATGCTCGGGGGGTATTTTTCTGCTAAGGGGACAGGACAACTTCACCGCATCAAAGGGACGATGGACGGGGCCATGTACCGTCAAATCTTGGGTGAGAACCTCCTTCCCTCAGCCAGGGCATTGAAAATGGGTCGTGGATGGGTATTCCAGCATGACAATGACCCAAAACACACGGCCAAGGCAACAAAGGAGTCGCTCAAGAAGAAGCACATTAAGGTCCTGGAGTGGGCTAGCCAGTCTCCAGACCTTAATCCCATAGACAATTTGTGGAGGGAGCTGAATGTTCGAGTTGCCAAACGTCAGCCTCGAAACCTTAATGACTTGGAGAAGATCTGCAAAGAGGAGTGGGACAAAATCCCTCCTGAGATGCGTGCAAACCTGGTGGCCAACTACAAGAAACATCTGACCTATGTGATTGCCAACAAGGGTTTTGCCACCAAGTACTAAGTCATGTTTGCAGAGGGGTCAAATACTTATTTCCCTCATTTAAAATGCAAATCAATTTATAACATTTTATACATGCATTTTTTCTGGATTTTTTTGTTTTTATTCTGTCTCTCACTGTTCAAATAAACCTACCATAAAAATTATAGACTGATCATGTCTTTGTCAGTGGGCAAACGTACAAAATCAGCAGGGGATCAAATACTTTTTTCCCTCACTGTACATATGTAGGATCTTCATGTGAGCCAGTTTGCTACAGCAGGAAAACAATCCTGCGGCAACAGGAAATGTGGATTATAATTAATGGCTATTTTTGTAGGGGCTGATACATTTTTTGTAATGAAAAATCAAGTCTGACATTTCCTATTGTAAATTACAAACTTCAGTAGTCTTTTTAAACCTCAAATACACTACAAGTTTTACATTTCCTGCATTGCAGGCAAGTTCTCCTGCAACAGATTGGTAAAATTAAGATCTTATATCTGTGCGGTCATTCAAGCCAAATCATATGATCATAGAAGTTGACGAGACAGCACAAACAGATCTGGGACCAGAGTACAGTGGAATACAAGCCAACACATAAACATGCGATTGGGGGAGAAAGTGCAAGGTGATATTAATATAGACAAACAGAACTGAACTATCATAGTCATACCATTCCTGACGTGACTATTGAGCTGTAAATTCTTATCTGACAGTGTACTTTGCTACACTCCAGTGTCGCTCTAAAGGATCCATCCACATTCTGTTAATCATTCCTATTTCTCAACGGCACGCAAATACAATTTATAGTTGTGCTGACCCAAACCCATAGTCCACTGTGCTGGCTCAGATATTGTATGTTTTCCACATTGTTATTTCCAGCGCGGTTTCAATTCCAGCAACTATGGTGGGTAAATAACCAGGCCAGCACAGTACAGCTCGGCGTGGCTCTGCTCAATAGTGTGAAAAGTTTAAAACAGAAGAGGCTATATCACAGTGTGACCGACCAGAGTTCTAAGGCTACGGCCACACAGACGTATGAACACGGATGAAATCGTATGTGACGTATAGGATTGTCCGTTTTTGTCCGTCAAAAGTACAACTCAAGTCAACTATTTTCATGGAGGAGTTTATCAGTCAAAAGACAGACCTTTCGTGCGTTTTTTTTGTCAGACAATCATCCACGGATGACTCCCATTGAAAAAGCATTTGCTCCATCTGAAATTCTCGGACACAAAATCCAAGTGTGCGGATAGCCTTATCCAGGTCTCCTGCGCGCTGAGCTTAAGCCTTAGTTTGGAGCGCAGACGCACGTGGAACCGAACCTCCATTACACCATCAAGGATCAGACCTACTTATTCATGACCTTCATTAAAGTATAGATTACACGCTGCCTCATGCATAAACATACATACCCATCGCCACGCAATCGAAATTCCACCCCGGGGGAAGAGATCTCTCGAGTGACGACATCGACATTCTGAACCTGTCGCTTCAATTAGGGAACTCATTCCGAAGGGATTTGGGCAATGTTCAATATTACATTGAGGGATCATAGTGATGAGCTGGCTCGCTCCCAAAAAAACATTCCTCAAGAGAAGGATCTGGGAGAAACGCTCCCTGAGGTCTGACTCTGTTATCCCTCTCATGTCCCTAGCATTCAACCTGATCAGCCCATTTTACAGACTACAGACCAGTACAGGATACATAATTGGTTTATCCTGAGGAAGCTCATGTCATCCATTGAGAGAAGACTCACTATTTTGTTTGTGCTTCTAATATAAAAACGACATTTGATTAGTCAAAAAGTGCTTCATTAGCTGGTCTAAAATCCCAAAGCACACCCAGATGTTCTGATTCTCATTTTCCCCAGGAATGTCTTCTTCAGTGAATTACAGAAAATATCTAGGAAAAGTAGATGATACTTCAACTCTTCAGGAAAATAAGACACCTCATCTCCTATTAGGGACAGAGTATTGAGGCACTATCCAGTCCCATTATTCCAGCAGGATGGTTCTGTAGAACAGCCATCATGAGACTCCCCTTATTCTAGTGGGGCGGTTCTGTAGAACAGCCATCATGCGATACGTATGAAGCTGGATATTTATAGCCTCTGACATTTGGAGATAAAGGTAATGGAGCCGGATGAGAGGAATGCACAGCCAGGGGCTTCTATACAAGCCACGCTGCTGCGGTCTCTCAGTATATGGATGGGGGTTACCTCATAGACTAGAAAGGCTACTTCACTCCACTTTTGATAAGTATGCCAGACTGTATCTGCATCACACTCTGATAGGGACTGTTACACACACGCACACACACAGCAAACACAAGGCCGCATGCACGCGCACACACACTGCATATACGTTTGCCAGGGCATTCAAGACCAAACTTTCACTTGTTTACCATAACAATGTGTCCGGTCACTAGACCATTTTTGAAGTGTTAGCCAACTGCCATACAAGGATATACCATGTACAGTGGGCTATACATCACAGGTAATCTTACAGTTGTTTGTCATCAAAAAGATAATGTGTTCAAGATCATGTGTTCTCTACTTAATCTTAATATACTCATTTCAATCACACCTTCATAGTTATATTGGATAAATCAGAGTGTATTAAAGCATTCATTACACCATAGGGTGATATATAGTAGGCTACATAGTCACACAGGAGACATAACTCAAACTGCCACTGGAATTTATCACGACAATCCGTTGATGTAGACAATACACACACACAGTCTCACGCTCCCTCTCGGTTCAAAGTAATAACAGACTAGGAGAGAGCTTGCCAAGTTACTAAATCAATTTAAATCACTATGGGCCACTAAATACTCCCCTTTCATTCACTATAACAATTTGGCTGTGTGGATTAATTATAACTTTATCCGAGTACGTACACCGTCATAAACATATACTTCAGCATAAACATAGGCTACTTCAGCATATAGGCTACACTTGTACAGTCAAACTTGTAGGCTATATAAAATGTTAAAACTGCGTTTATAACCATACACCTTTGTTTCTAAACATTGTGTCTTACCTGGTTAGTAACGTTGACATAGTAGGTCCTTGTCAAATGTGATCAGCTATGTTGCATTCGATGTCAGGTGCAATTTTACGCTTGCATCATGATCCAAGCAGTTTCAGCTCAGTCAATGGGCTTGTTGGGCATCCCCGAGTCAGTGTGGTCCAAGAGAACGTTCACGAATTTAAGCTCAAGACTATCCATACTTTGAGAGAGGTCTACCGGTACTTTGTTGAAATACCATAACCAGCGAATTCACTTGTGATCTCTTTCATTCAACCTTAGAACGTGTGGCTATCCAAAGAGTTCCACATATATCCTTTGCAGTTCTATTCCATGTTCTTGCTCCGAAAGGCGCGCATCCCCTCTTCTCTCCACGACGAATCCCTTTTGGAAGACAACGCAAAACTAATCTCGCCAAGTAGACCTTCAGGTGCAATGTCACAGGACACACACTGCGTTCTGCGTCTGGCCGTGCCAGGATTAAATTACATTTGTATTATGTCCTATTCTCAGCGATAACTTTTATGAGGAGAACATTGGAAAACGCAATGGTTTATCATTGGAATGGTGCCAATAGCGCAGGTGATCCCAAACCCGATTGCTATATTAGCGTACAGAAAGCATAGGCTAGGCTACTGGCAAGAATAAGATTACAATCTGACACATTTGGTTTGCGTTTCAGGCGATTTAGCAATGGTAGGCTAAAATATGAACAGTAGGCATATGCTCTTAAAATGGCATGAATGTGCGATTTAGCCTACTGCTGTCTATTTTCCCATGCGCACAAAATCAATATTGTGGAAAATACAAGAATGAGGGTGTTTTTTCCATTTAAGCAACTTTTTTGAGTGAGCTCTTACAAAGTGGTGGAGCATTACAAACAAATAGATATGTTAAGCAAATAAACTATTCTGTGGACTAGGCTACTCCTCTGTATTCTTCATTAGTCAACATCTGTTCCATTTGCAGCCGGAAAAAAATATCCTTCTGATATGCCGTTACCAGCAGCCAACAGGACAGGTAGGTAGGTAGCCCTGTACCTCTCTCTCAATCGAAACAAGTTGTTTAGGGCCCAGTCCTTTTGTAAATATCCTACACACGCAAGCCTTTTCAGATATAATAGATCGCTGTCAATAAATAATGTCAACCCCGCAAGCCACAACCACCCTTTAGTTATAGTCCACCAATAGGGATCAGCTTGTCAAAAAATAAACTCGCCGAAAATAAAAAAGCTTCTCTCATTTCTGAGCATATCCAGTCATCGCTTCTAGCCTGCTGCCTACACCTGAGGCCCGCTCCCCTATGCTGCATTCCATTGAAATGTAGTAAACACGCCCCTTTCACTCAGCGCGTCCAATCGAGAGCGCGATCGCTCAGTAGCCCTGCAAAAAAAAAAAAAAAAAACAGGAATCGAATGATCTGCTATTTTTGTCTGTGTGTTTGAAATGATGAGAGAGTAGGGGACTGGGGTATGTACACGTAACTGCCAAATAAAGGAAACACTTGAGTAAATGAGGGATACAAAGTATATTGAAAGCAGGTGCTTCCACACAGGTGTGGTTCCTGAGTTAATTAAGCAATTAACATCCCATCATGCTTAGGGTCATGTATAAAAATGCCCAGTTGCCCATTATTTTGCCTACCATGGCTACGCTCCTAGAAAAAAGGGTTCCAAAAGGGTTCTTCGGCTGTTGCCATAGGAGAACCCTTTTTGGTTCCAGGTATAACCCTTTTGGCTTCCATGTAGAACCCTCTGTGGAAAGGTGTCCACCTGGAGCCCCAAAGGGTTCCGCTATGGGGAAAACCGAAGAACCGTTCTAGGTTCTAGATGGCTTATTTTTTTCAAAGAATGTAGAAGAGATCTCAGTGACTTTGAAAGAGGGGTCTCAAAGTAGCATAGGGGGTTTAAAGGGTGTGTGTGTCTCAGTCACCAGATCTCAACCCAATTGAACACTAATGGGAGAATCTGGAGCAGTGCCTGAGACAGCGTTTTACACCACCATCAACAAAACACAAAATTATGGAATTTCTGGTGGAAGAATGATGTCACATCCCTCCAATAGAGTTCAGACACTTGTAGAATCTATGCCAAGGCGCATTGAATCTGTTCTGGCGGCTCGTGGTGGCCCAACGCCCTATTAAGACCTATTCTGACAGTTACCTGTAGCTTGGCTACTGTGTATTGTCTGCAGCAGCCTAGCTGTCAGACACAATAGTTATACTCTGCATTCTTCTTGACCTGTAGGTTACCTGGCTACAAGCTACAAGCTGACTTTCAAACTCTTTGCTCTTTGAACTTACATCGCATGAAGGGCTATGACATTTAACTGATCTCTTAGGCTATTAGTGAAAGTATCCTATTTTTGCCAAGCGGTTGTACCAATGTCCAGAAAAAAGTGATAGGAGAAAAGACCATGGAGAGTGACGTGTGATCCGTTTCTCTGACAATGAGTCCCAGACTGCCTTTCTCTCCCCATAGGCCTCATCACACACCTCCTCCCTATAGGCCTCATCACACACCTCCTCCCTATAGGCCTCATCACACACCTCCCTATAGCCCTCATCACACACCTCCTCCCTATAAGCGTCAGCATACACCCCTTCCTACGGGCCTCATCACACACCTCCTCCCTATAGGCCTCATCACACACTTCCTGCCTATAGGCCTCATCACACACCTCCTCCCTATAGGCCTCATCACACACCTCCTCCCCATAGGCGTCATCACACACCTCCTCCCTATAGGCCTCATCACACACCTCCTCCCTATAGGCCTCATCACACACCTCCTCCCTATAGGCCTCATTACACACCTCCTCCCTATAGGCCTCATCACACACTTCCTCCCTATAGGCGTCATCACACACCTCCTCCCTATAGGCCTCATTACACACCTCCTCCCTATAGGCCTCATCACACACCTCCTCCCCATAGGCCTCATCACACACTTCCTCCCTATAGGCGTCATCACACACCTCCTCCCTATAGGCCTCATTACACACCTCCTCCCTATAGGCCTCATCACACACCTCCTCCCTATAGGCCTCATTACACACCTCCTCCCTATAGGCCTCATCACACACCTCCTCCCCATAGGCCTCATCACACACTTCCTCCCTATAGGCGTCATCACACACCTCCTCCCTATAGGCCTCATTACACACCTCCTCCCTATAGGCCTCATCACACACCTCCTCCCTATAGGCCTCATCACACACTTCCTCCCTATAGGCCTCATCACACACCTCCTCCCCATAGGCCTCTTCACACACCTCCTCCCCATAGGCCTCATCACACAGCTCCTCCCTATAGGCCTCATTACACACCTCCTCCCTATAGGCCTCATCACACACCTCCCTATAAGCCTCAGCATACACCCCTTCCTACGGGCCTCATCACACACTTCCTCCCTATAGGCCTCATCACACACCTCCTCCCCATAGGCCTCATCACACACCTCCTCCCCATAGGCGTCATCACACACATCCTCCCTATAGGGCTTATCACATACACCTCCTTCCCAGTTATGTCTCATCTTATCTCCCCTCCCCTCCTCCTCAGGCCTCACCCTTGCCTCTCCTCTCGTGTCCTCTCCTCAAAGTTCTCCACATCGCCTCTCCCCTCTTCTCATCTCCTCAGAGTCCTCCACGCCTCCTCCCCACTGACGCACAAACTGGTTAAATAAACGTTGTTTTCACGTCAGTTCAATGAAATGAAGTTGAACCAACATGGAATAGACGTTGAATTGACATCTGTGCCCAGTGTCTCCCCTCTTCAACCCTTTCCTCCTCCTCAGTCCTCTCCTCTGCTCTCCTCAGCTCAGTGCTGCCTGTCTGACACCTCCGGGAATTGAACATTATCTTAATCTGCAAGTCAAGACACCTATAGCTCACTCACTTCATGCCTCTCTCTCTCGCTCTCTGGGAAATCATCTGGGCTTCTCTCATATTTCTGGCCTGGGTGTAATTTATCCCTAAGGCATCTCCTGCTGCTGTGACTACTGTGTGTACTTTCGAAAGTTAAACATTTTGTGAAGACGGCCTATCACTCATAGGATTTGAAAATGTAGCACAGTGACATTTGACAAGTCAGGACAAAGCAGGGACGATAATCTGTAATTTCCTACAGCACTTTCACCCCCGCATGTCCTTTCCAGGACCAAAGTTTGATCAATCTCCATGACAGAGTTATCATCAAGAAACAACACGGCCTCACCCTGACCCAAACCTACAGTGCGCTATCTGCACAAACCACACAGCGCTCTAATCTATGACTAAAGGGGAAAAACTAAGGGTGTGTTCATTAGGGCACACAACGGGAAGCGTTTTAACACGTTTTGCAACTGAAACAGAATATTTGTGTTTCTTGCTGGACAAGTCCAAGTAATGACTGTTTTCTTCCGTTTGGTGTCTAATGAACACAACCTTTAGACAGTGACCTTGAGCTACCATCGGTAGCTCTGCAGCCATAACAGAGCAAAACACATTAGTCTAACCATGCCAAAAGAGGATCCCAATGGAATGCAGTCTTATCTCAGGCCTACCTGTGTGATATTGACTGTAATTGACATTTTTAGCAATTACATAGTTAGCTGCTATGATGTCATCAATGGAATCCAGTAAGATTCTGCAGACCCAATTACAAGTGTCACAGGGGTGGTTCTCGAAGCCGAACTAGGCTCCTGCAATGAGTAACCATGCAGAGACCTGAAGATTCATATTAGCGCCCAATGCTTCTTAGACTTTAGCTCAGCAGGCTAACTCAGTCTTTAGTCTCACAGACAACTTGGATCAGTAGACTGTGTAGTACTCTACAGGAGTGTGACTGTTGAGCCATCATCCTTTTACTATGTGTGTTACATTCACTAGCCTACCTAAACCTAAACCTAACCTTACCCTAACCTAAACCATTCACTAGCCTGCCTAAACCTAAACCTAAACTTACCCTAACCTAAACCATTCACTAGCCTGCCTAAACCTAAACCTAAACCTAACCTTACCCTAACCTAAACCATTCACTAGCCTGCCTAAACCTAAACCTAAACCATTCACTAGCCTGCCTAAACCTAAACCTAACCTTACCCTAACCTAAACCATTTTACCTGCATGCCTCATTTTTGTTTTACATTTCCTTTTATAGTCAAGTGAAACCAAGGACACCTGATTAGAAATGTCAACTATCCCACTGTTATCCTGTTTAGCATGGCATTGCTAGACAGAACCTGTATCTACTAGGACACTGAAGGAAAGGGTAAATCATGCACTGTAGAGAATAGCTATGGGAAATCACAATAAAGAGGAAAAAGCTATAAACATGACATTATTTATAACCATGGTAGCCGTTATGAAACAGATGATTACAATAACAATTTACGACAACGATGAAACAACACAGCAACACCCAGCATTTCTTACTAGACAAGGCCAGGTAGTCCCTCCCCGTTTCAGTACATTTTCTTAAGTTTGATGCCTAATGAACACAACTTTGGTCTTGCAGCTCCAACAGCATGGAGTGATTGTGCTGAATAATAATGATGAGCTGAGTAGTCTCCCTGGCATCTATGGACGTGTCCCATCTCGCAGGGAGATTTTCCATGGCAGTACCCATAGGTTCCCCGTCTTCATCTCCTTGTTTAGGATAGTCTGAGATATAAACAGAGAGACCAGAGAGATGGATAGCAGTAGCTGATTAGCATTCTACTGATGGCCAAGCGTGTACAGTAATCATTCGTTTGGGTGCACAGCATTACATAAGGAGGAGTGTGTGTGTGTCTGAAGCACCGATCGGCGGACAGCACTAAACGGATTTATTACTGCATAGAGACATGTGGATGACACTTCCTGTGTTCCAAGCATAGCATCCCACTGGACACACACTGGTTGAATCAACGTTGTTTCCACGTCATTTCAATGAATTTAGACGTTGAGCTGACGTCTGTGCCCAGTGGGATGAGCCACGGTGAGAATGTGAGTGAGTATGAGAAAAGGCTTGGACACATGACCTGGCTGACACACACACCTCCATTATGAGGCCAATTACGGACCAATTATGAGCCCAAAGCACTTCCTGCTTTTTTCTCAAGATGGCCGCCGTGCTGTCGCCTAGGCAACACACGTGATTGATGGATCTCTCAGGTAGTGGGCTTCTGCTGCTGTGTGTACATGCTTGACAAAGGTTGCTGACGCTTGTTGACAGATGGGGTTCATCAAGTTCATAATATAAAGTAGCTGGAAAAAGGGAATAACAACAGTGATTTATGCTGGCAGGGAGGTGGAAGGTATTAGAGAATTACACAGCTCATAATGCTAAGGTATGGGAAAGGGCAAAACAAAAACGTTTTCCCACTATTTAGCGTGCGTGGGGATAAATCTAATGGGTCTCTCTAATCTAGCGACACACGAGCAAGCCCTGGCAATGTGATGGGCAATGTCAGCATCACAATAGGGTTTATAAATCAAATGGAACCACCATGTTAAGTTCACCGTCAGTTTGTAACACAGCAAGAAAGCAGAAGGTGAATGCTCCTGTAAAATGACAGTAAATAACAAGCAAGCATGCATCAATACAATATCTGTTTCATTTTACAACAGCTCCAATTACCATAAAAACAAACCAAAACATTGTGTTATGTAGTGAGGAACCTCCGGGGCTGGTTTCCATGACACAGGTTAAGCCTATAGACTAAACACCATTTTCAGTGGAGATCCTCCATTGAGTGTGCTTTTTAGCCTAGGAGTAGGCTGTGTGTCCAGGAAACCACCCCAAATGTATTTGTTATACAGTAAATGAAAGGGACAGAACACACAACAGTAATAACTGTGTGTTTTTGCACAACATCTGGCTAAGAGTGAGTTTTGTCCGTAAAGTCCCCATATTTGGGGACCCTATTAGATTTTTTTTATTCAATTCAGTCTGATATGAGAACGGTAGCCCCTATCTGCAAAATCAGGCTGTCTGCGGAAAGCTGAGTATCTTGGCTATTGATCGGTGCCTTCAAATCTTTGCTGTGACTTACTACCATATATGGGCATACAAATTTATAAGGGCAGGTCGAGCTGATGACCTCAGATGGCTGCTACCTACATTTCGGTTAGCGTTGTGAATCATAAACAAAATAAACACGGAATACGTTGATACACACCGAACGCCGGGTCTCCACAGATCATGAGGATATCTTATTTGTCTGACTGTGACCTACCGTTATTGATCACCAGCCCAAGAGTCAAAATGTTTATTTTACACAACGTTTTCACCAAACAGCAAACATTTTACAAGGTAAGCTTCGATATGGTCTGTGTTTGAGCTATAGCTACATGGGGGGTGTCAAATTAGTCTTTAGGTCGGTAGGAACAAATCTAGCCTATTGCCAATGTTATCTGATGATGTATGACTTAATGGCAACATCGAATGTCCACCAAGTGACTAAATAACAATAACAAAATAACAAGTAAAGTAAATAACAAGCAAGCATGCATCAATACAATATCTGTTTCATTTTACAATAGCTCCAATTACCATAAAAACAAACCAAAACATTGTGTTATGTAGTGAGGAACCTCCGGGGCTGGTTTCCATGACACAGGTTAAGCCTATAGACTAAACACCATTTTCAGTGGAGATCCTCCATTGAGTATGCTTTTTAGCCTAGGAGTAGGCTGTGTGTCCAGGAAACCACCCCAAATGTATTTGTTATTCAGTAAATGAAAGGGACAGAACACACAACAGTAATAACTGTGTGTCTTTGCACAACATCTGGCTAAGAGTGAGTTTTGTCCATAAATGCATGGAACCCAAGACAGTGTAAGTGCTGCTCCTTCCCCTGTAATCACTACAGTACAGA
The DNA here is from genome assembly GCA_031479575.1 of Coregonus ussuriensis. NCBI lineage: Eukaryota > Metazoa > Chordata > Actinopteri > Salmoniformes > Salmonidae > Coregonus > Coregonus ussuriensis. The sequence goes on from JAVHNI010000090.1 coordinate 86,135, forward strand.
CAGTTCAGTCCCTCTAATATTTCTGTATGTTTCCGTGTGTGTGTGTGTATCAAATCAAATTTAATTTGTCACATGCGCCGAAAACAACAGGTTTTTACCATGAAATGCTTCCTTACAAACCCTTAACCAAGAATGCAGTTTTAAGAAAATAGAATTAAGAAAACATTTACTAAATAAACTAAAGTAAAAAAGCAAAAAAATAACACAATAAAATAACAATAATAAGGCTATATAGAGGGGGTACCGGTACCGAGTCAATGTGTGGGGGTACAGGTTAGTGGAGGTCATTTGTACATGTAGGTAGGGGTAAAGTCACTATGTACAGCTGTATACTTCTCTCTGTGTGTCTGTGTGCAGGGCAGGATGTCTGCCTCTGATCTAGGTGAGCTGCGCGGAACATTGCTTTATCATGTTTATTTTGCACGGGACGTCAAACAAACAACACATTTAACCCCTGTCCCTCTCCCTTCACCCCGGACAGCTCTCCGACGCTGAGATTTAGGGATATTACTGGAAGTAAAATAAACTGGATCGCTGCTCGGATGATATAGCTCAGATGCTGCTGAGTTGTGTTTACATGAATGGACAGTAGTCAGAGTTGCAGGCCGGTGTGTGTGTGTGTGTTTGTGTGTGAGGAGGAGGCCACCTCTGGACATCTCAACACAAACACCATAGGCCAGTAAACACAGCTGCAGGGTGAGTCAGCGTCAGAGCATGCCACTGATTACCACGGGCCACAGTGTGTGTGCGTGCATGTGTGTGTGTGTGTATGAATGCGTGCTTGTCTTGTGTTTGAGTGAGAGATCAAAATGTGTATGTGGCTGATATGTACTGTACAGTGTGTGTGTACACAGCGGACAAAACATTAAGAACACCTTCCTAATATTGAGTTGCACCCCCCAATTTGCCCTCAGAACTACCTTAATTTGTCGGGGCATGGACTCTACAAGGTGTTGAAAGCGTTCCACAGGGATGCTGGCCCATGTTGACTCCAATGCTTCCCACAGTTGTGTCAAGTTGACTGGATGTTGTTTGGGTAATGGACCATTCTTAATAAACACAGGAAACTGTTGAGCGTGAAAAACTCAGCAGCGTTGCAGTTCTTCACACAAACTGGTGCGTCTGGCACCTACTACCATACCCCGATCAAAGGCACTTAAATATTTTGTCTTGCCCATTCACCATCTGAATGGCACACATACACATCATTCATGTCTCAAGGCATAAAAATCATTCTTCAAGCTGTCTCTTCCCCTTCTACACTGATTGAAGTGGATTTAACAAGGGATCATATCTTTCACCTGGTCAGTCCATGTCATGGAAAGAGCAGGAGTACAGTGTATATATCCATGTCTGTATATTAAATGACAGGAGTGGACATGAGACTGTCTGTAAGCAGATCTATAAACAGTATATAAAATATGTATTATTGTCACATCGACTGGATAGGTGCAGTGACGTGCTGTTTTACAGGGTCAGCCATAGTAGTACGGCGCCCCTGGAGTAAATTTGTGTTAAGTGCCTTGCTCAAGAGCACCGACAGATTTTTCACCTTGTCGACTCGGGTATTCGAACCAGCATATTTTCGGTTTCTGGCCCAACGCTCTAACCGCTAGGCTACCTGTCACCCCGTACTTAACAACTCAACGTTGATTCAATCAAAAGCAATGGAAAATCACTAGGATAAACAAGGACACTAGCTGTTCTGGTCATACCAGCAGATGTGAGTGCTGTAATACCATAGTAATAATTCCCCAGCCCCTTGGCACCAAATAATAGCATAAAAATAGAATACCAGAACACCATACTAGTCTTGTGAAACTCAACCACTCTTTCACACAATATCAAAGGATCAAAACAGATTTAGAACATGAGAGGTTTGATAGTTCTTCATTTCGGGGAATACAATATATTTGGAGTAGTTAAAGGGGAAGTTCACTGTTTTACAATTAATATTAGATGATTCCTCAACCTGACTGTAGTCTATGGGCCAGTAAAAACTGTAAACCATCGTTCGGTTTTCTTTACTCAACCACTACAAACTTCAGATAAATGTATCCACTGCTAGCTAAAAATCTATGGGAATGGTAGGTGCATGCAAATTACCTTTATGTAATGCCAAACCAAATAATTGGGTTGATTTGAGTTTGATTTGGCCATTACATTTTTAACAGGCATCACATGCCCCATAGGCTAGTATCAGGGTGATGTTGTAAAATAGTGTACTTCCCCTTTAACTGCTTATCCTAGTGTGGTGGTTAGGATATAAGGCTATTTCTGTCTCAGGGCCACTACAGCAGTCAACAACATAGCTGGGACTTTTGTGATCCAAGTCGCCGGATGCGTCCTAAATGGCACCCTATTTTGACTAAATTAGTACACTAAATAGGGAATAGGGTACCATTTGGGACACATCCTCTGTGCTCTATTTATAGGGGTCACAGGTCTGGATACAGAATGGTAACCAAGGAGTCTGTTTTGTGGACGACTTTGCGTCAGATGTGCAGCAAAATTAAATTTCTTAAATCTGATTTTCCTTTGAATGTGCCAGAGAGGTTACAGAGGGAGAGCAGCTGACTAGGGAGATGACAGGTAGAGATCTAAGGAGCGTTACATGAGGGGAGGGCCGAGGGATGTGTGTGTGTGTCCAACTGAGCCAGAAGACTGTGTTAGCCCAATTAATTAAAGGCATTAGCTCTGGGAGCTAACACAAGTCTACAGGTCCCAGGCAAGGTTGCTCATCACGTGGGTATAGTTCACCGAAGCACTTCTGTGATGCATGCGTATGTGTGTGTGTGTATATATATATATATGTGGGTGTGTGTGTCTGTGTGTGTATCAGCCTACAGGAAGTCATATACACTAACAGCCAAGACAAAGTGTCAACTTCAAACAAAACTGCTGGGCCACCACACACCCCATAGTCAATTAGTGGTGGATTTCTTTACTTTCTTTTCCAAACACTAACCCTAAATCCTGTTACTCAGTTTAAAGCCTGATGTAGAGAGGAGAACGAATCACAGTAATATCCAGGGTAGTGTTCAGTAGGGCACACTGTAGCAAAACGAAAATGAGTGTTTCTTGTTGGACAAATCCAGCTTGTCACTCCATGTTTAGGTGTGTTTTCGTCCATTTGGTGCCTTATGAACACAACCCAGGTCTTACTGCAGTTCTGCTATGTTTATAACAGAGCTGACACAGCAGGTCAGATAAACAGATATGATCAAAGCCAAGCAGAGTTCAGGTAGAAAGGCATAGATGTAGAGATACGCACGCACAACATTTCAGCCACCCCTGAATAGTTTGTTTTTTAACCAGTTAGACTACAACCACATAAAGCCAGAGTAAATATCAAGGCCATGTTCAATAGGGCACACAAAATACATTTAAAAAAAGGTTTTGCAACAGAAAACAAAATAACATTTCCTATGTCAAGGGAATCCCTCCCTGTTTCACTCCGTTTTTACACTGGCCTGTGTAATGTGGTATGTTCTCTGTGGTCTCCCTGTACAGCTGCCTGACAAACAGCACAGGGACAACAGGACACACTGAGCCACATAAACACCAAGAAAACATGTGGGAAACAAGACAGACAGACAGACAGACAGACAGACAGACAGACAGACAGACAGACAGACAGACAGACAGACAGACAGACAGACAGACAGACAGACAGACAGACAGACAGACAGACAGACAGACAGACAGGGGGTTGGGAACGCAATTGTTTACGACTGAAAAGGTAAGAAAGTTGGAGCGTAAGGTAGCAGAAGGACACTTAAAGTACCATGGAAGAGTGAAGACTGGATAGAATAGAATATAACTTTATTTTATAGAGGTGGACGGTGTTAACAACAGTCGTAACCGTAGGCCTGGGAAGCTCTCCACAGACTCTAATCAAATTAGCCCAGAGCTAAGCCCCCCATTGTCCATTGGCCAGAGGTTCACAGTCAGTTAACAAGCATAGAAACACCTGGGGGGGAAATGGAAAAGAGAGATCATATCAGGGAGATAATAATCCAAAGTGAAATAAACAATCACAAAAGTTCCAAAGGAATAGAGACATATACAGTGAGGGAAAAAAGTATTTGATCCCTGCTGATTTTGTACGTTTGCCCACTGACAAAGAAATGATCAGTCTATAATTTTAATGGTAGGTTAATTTGAACAGTGAGAGACAGAATAACAACAACAAAATCCAGAAAAACGCATGTCAAAAATTGTATACATTGATTTGCATTTTAATGAGGAAAATAAGTATTTGACCCCCTCTCAATCAGAAAGATTTCTGGCTCCCAGGTGTCTTTTATACAGGTAACGAGCTGAAATTAGGAGCACACTCTTAAAGGGAGTGCTCCAAATCTCAGCTTGTTACCTGTATAAAAGACACCTGTCCACAGAAGCAATCAATCAATCAGATTCTAAACTCTCCACCATGGCCAAGACCAAAGAGCTCTCCAAGGATGTCAGGGACAAGATTGTAGATCTACACAAGGCTGGAATGGGCTACAAGACCATCGCCAAGCAGCTTGGTGAGAAGGTAACAACAGTTGGTGCGATTATTCGCAAATGGAAGAAACACAAAATAACTGTCAATCTCCCTCGGCCTGGGGCTTCATGCAAGATCTCACCTCGTGGAGTTGCAATGATCATGAGAATGGTGAGGAATCAGCCCAGAACTGCACGGGAGGATCTTGTCAATGATCTCAGGGCAGCTGGGACCATAGTCACCAAGAAAACAATTGGTAACACAATACGCCGTGAAGGACTGAAATCCTGCAGCGCCCGCAAGGTCCCCCTGCTCAAGAAAGCACATATACGGGGCCGTCTGAAGTTTGCCAATGAACATCTGAATGATTCAGAGGAGAACTGGGTGAAAGTGTTGTGTTCAGATGAGACCAAAATGGAGCTCTTTGGCATCTACTCAACTCACCATGTTTGGAGGAGGAGGAATGCTGCCTATGACCCCAAGAACACCATCCCCACCGTCAAACATGGAGGTGGAAACATTATGCTTTGGGGGTGTTTTTCTGCTAAGGGGACAGGACAACTTCACTGCATCAAAGGGACGATGGACGGGGCCATGTACCGTCAAATCTTGGGTGAGAACCTCCTTCCCTCAGCCAGGGCATTGAAAATGGGTCGTGGATGGGTATTCCAGCATGACAATGACCCAAAAACACACGGCCAAGGCAACAAAGGAGTGGCTCAAGAAGAAGCACATTAAGGTCCTGGAGTGGCCTAGCCAGTCTCCAGACCTTAATCCCATAGACAATCTGTGGAGGGAGCTGAAGGTTCGAGTTGCCAAACGTCAGCCTCGAAACCTTAATGACTTGGAGAAGATCTGCAAAGAGGAGTGGGACAAAATCCCTCCTGAGATGTGTGCAAACCTGTTGGCCAACTACAAGAAACGTCTGACCTCTGTGATTGCCAACAAGGGTTTTGCCTCCAAGTACTAAGTCATGTTTTTGCAGAGGGGTCAAATACTGATTTCCCTCATTAAAATGCAAATCAATGTATAAAATTTCTGACATGCGTTTTTCTGGATTTTGTTGTTGTTTATTCTGTCTCTCACTGTTCAAATAAACCTACCATTAAAGTTAGAGACTGATCATTTCTTTGTCAGTGGGCAAACATACAAAATCAGCAGGGGATCAAATACTTTTTTCCCTCACTGTATATATAGAGAGAGAGATGTAGAGATAGAGATGTAGAGATAGAGAGAGAGTGATGTAAAGAGAAAGAGCGATGAAGAGATAGAGAGATAGAGATGTATAGAGAGAGGTATAGAGAGATGTAGAGAGAGGGATGTAGAGATAGAGAGGGATGTAGAGATAGAGAGATGTAGAGAGAGAGGGAGATGTAGAGATAGAGAGAGGGGTGTAGAGATAGAGAGATGTAGAGAGAGAGAGATGTAGAGATAGAGAGATATATATATATACAGTGGGGGAAAAAAGTATTTAGTCAGCCACCAATTGTGCAAGTTCTCCCACTTAAAAAGATGAGAGAGGCCTGTAATTTTCATCATAGGTACACGTCAACTATGACAGACAAATTGAGAATTTTTTTTTCCAGAAAATCACATTGTAGGATTTTTTATGAATTTATTTGCAAATTATGGTGGAAAATAAGTATTTGGTCACCTATAAACAAGCAAGATTTCTGGCTCTCACAGACCTGTAACTTCTTCTTTAAGAGGCTCCTCAGTCCTCCACTCGTTACCTGTATTAATGGCACCTGTTTGAACTTGTTATCAGTATAAAATACACCTGTCCACAACCTCAAACAGTCACACTCCAAACTCCACTATGGCCAAGACCAAAGAGCTGTCAAAGGACACCAGAAACAAAATTGTAGACCTGCACCAGGCTGGGAAGACTGAATCTGCAATAGGTAAGCAGCTTGGTTTGAAGAAATCAACTGTGGGAGCAATTATTAGGAAATGGAAGACATACAAGACCACTGATAATCTCCCTCGATCTGGGGCTCCATGCAAGATCTCACCCTGTGGGGTCAAAATGATCACAAGAACGGTGAGCAAAAATCCCAGAACCACACGGGGGGACCTAGTGAATGACCTGCAGAGAGCTGGGACCAAAGTAACAAAGCCTACCATCAGTAACACACTACGCCGCCAGGGACTCAAATCCTGCAGTGCTAGACGTGTCCCCCTCCTTAAGCCAGTACATGTCCAGGCCCGTCTGAAGTTTGCTAGAGTGCATTTGGATGATCCAGAAGAGGATTGGGAGAATGTCATATGGTCAGATGAAACCAAAATATAACTTTTTGGTAAAAACTCAACTCGTCGTGTTTGGAGGACAAAGAATGCTGAGTTGCATCCAAAGAACACCATACCTACTGTGAAGCATGGGGGTGGAAACATCATGCTTTGGGGCTGTTTTTCTGCAAAGGGACCAGGATGACTGATCCGTGTAAAGGAAAGAATGAATGGGGCCATGTATCGTGAGATGTTGAGTGAAAACCTCCTTCCATCAGCAAGGGCATTGAAGATGAAACGTGGCTGGGTCTTTCAGCATGACAATGATCCCAAACACACCGCCCGGGCAACGAAGGAGTGGCTTCGTAAGAAGCATTTCAAGGTCCTGGAGTGGCCTAGCCAGTCTGCTCTAGAGGAGATCTGCATGGAGGAATGGGTCAAAATACCAGCAACAGTGTGTGAAAACCTTGTGAAGACTTACAGAAAACGTTTGACCTGTGTCATTGCCAACAAAGGGTATATAACAAAGTATTGAGAAACTTTTGTTATTGACCAAATACTTATTTTCCACCATGATTTGCAAATAAATTCATTAAAAATCCTACAATGTGATTTTCTGGATTTTTCTTTCTCATTTTGTCTGTCATAGTTGACGTGTACCTATGATGAAAATTACAAGCCTCTCTCATCTTTTTAAGTGGGAGAACTTGCACAATTGGTGGCTGACTAAATACTTTTTCCCCCACTGTATATAGAGAGAGATGTAGAGATAGAGAGAGATAGAGATATATATAGAGAGTGATGTAGAGAGAGAGAGAGAGAGAGATGTTGCAAGAGAGATGTAGAGAGAGAGAGATGTAGAGAGAGAAAGAGAGAGATGTAGAGATAGAGAGAGATAGAGATATGTAGAGAGAGAGATGTAGAGAGAGAGAGAGCTGTAGAGAGAGAGTGATGTAGAGCGAGAGATGTAGCGAGAGAGAGAGAGATGTAGAGAGAGAAAGAGAGAGATGTAGAGAGAGAGGAGAGAGAGAGAGATGTAGAGAGAGGGAGATGTAGAGAGAGAGAGAGATGTAGAGAGAGAGAGATGTAGAGAGAGGGCGATGTAGAGAGAGAGATGTAGAGAGAGAAAGAGAGAGATGTAGAGAGAGAGAGAGGGAGATGTAGAGAGAGAGAGATGTAGAGAGAGGGAGATGTAGAGAGAGAGAGAGATGTAGAGAGAGGGAGATGTAGAGAGAGGGAGATGTAGAGAGAGGGAGATGTAGATAGAGGGAGAGGTAGAGAGAGGGAGAGGTAGAGAGAGAGAGAGAGATGTAGAGAGAGTTGAGGAGGCCTTTAGATCTACTCCACAATGACTTCAAGGCTTTCCTTCAACCAAAGGTCTTGTAACGCATCAAAACAACAAGTCGAGGACTGAAATGCAGAGATTAAGAGAGAGAGACAGAGAGAGAGATGTAGAGAGAGAGATGTAGAGAGAGAGATGTAGAGACATATTTAGAGAGAGAGATGTAGAGAGAGAGAGATATGTAGAGATAGAGAGAGAGATGTAGAGAGAGAGATGTAGAGAGAAAGATATAGAGAGATGTAGAGATAGAGATATATGTAGAGAGAGGTAGGGAGAGATGTAGAGATAGAGATGTAGAGATAGAGATGTAGAGAGAGAGATGTATAGAGAGATGTATGGAGAGATGTATAGAGAGATGTATAGAGAGATGTATGGATAGATGTATAGAGAGATGTGGAGATAGAGAGAGAGATGTAGAGATAGGATAGCGATATATAGAGATAGATGTAGAGAGATACGTAGAGAGAGATATGAAGAGATAGATATATGTAGAGAGAGATGTAGAGAGAGAGAGAGATGCAGAGAAAGAGAGAGAGATTTAGAGAGAGATGTAGAGAGAGAGGTGTAGAGAGAGAGAGAGATTTAGAGAGAGATGTAGAGAGAGATGTAGAGAGAGAGGAATGTCTCCATTCTTTTGGAACTTTTGTGATTGTAATGTTTACTGTTAATTTTATATTGTTTATTTCACTTTGGTTTATTATCTATTTCACTTGCTTTGGCAATGAGATAGAGATAGAGAGATGTAGAGAGAGAGAGATGTAGAGAAATAGAGATGTTGAGAGAGAGAGAGATGTAGAGAGACAGTTGAGGAGGCCTTTAGATCTACTCCACAATGACTTCAAGGCTTTCCTTCAACCAAAGGTCTTGTAGCGCATCAAAACAACAAAACATGCATTTATTTCACCTATTTCAAAGCAGGAAGTCCCATTGAGACACATAATCGGTTCCAACTTCTAAGTGAAAATCTGGCCAAGAAATACAAACAGAGGCTGAAATCTCATTCCCCTTGTTGACAAACTGAACCACAGTTCAGGGTTGTGCTGCTGCAGATCAGGAAGCCCCTGTACTCAAAATGATTTAATTGAGCTTGTAAAAATAACAAAAAGGTAATTTACTCCTCCGGCTCCAAGTTCCCACCAGCTGGCCAGTACACACTCGTCATCAGAGGCTGCCTGGGCTCTGATCTTGGCCTTGACTACTGCGGCCTGTACTCTCCTGTTCTCTTTCTCTGGCTGGTCGTTACACTGCCCATCATCTCAGCACTGTGGTTCATGTGTGTGTGTGTAGTCACTGTCCATTCCCCCTACAGTCCAGTAAATGTCCCCTTCGTCGTAATTATCTGTCCAACATCACACTCCAGATCTCTCCTTATCACCTTCCTTCCTCCCCTCTCTCCTTCTCTCTGTGTCATCATGCGTGGTTTGGCCTGTGTGTTGGATGGGTAATCACCCATTGAGTCCTATAGCAGCCATCAGAGAGCCATCAGAGCCACACCTGGGTTCAAACACTATTTGAAATCTTTCAAAGATTTTTTGCGTTGGATTTAGCCTGCCAGGCAAGCGCAATCAAGCTTGGCTAAAGTATTTGATATGATTTCAAATAATATTTAAACCCAGGTCTGATCAGAGCCCTAGCACACTTTAACGACCCATGGAGACTTTCAAGGATTTCAGGGAAAGGCCTGAGTGGACACTAATGCTGCATGGGCTCAAAGAAGGACAGAGCTGTCAAACACTCCTGCAAATAACGGCTTTCATCTTTAATGGAATGACAAGGAGGGAGAAAAGAGAGAGGGAAGACAGGAGGGAGAGTTAGGGAAGAAGGGGGAGGGGAGGGAGATATGGGGGGAGGAGGAAGGGAAGACAGGAGAGAGAGAGAGAATAGGGGGGAGAAGAGTGATGGAAGAAGTGTGTGAGAGAGATATGGGGGAGGGAGGGAAAGAGAGTGAGAGAAACAAAAACAGAGAAAGATAGCGGAAGGGATAGGTCGTGATAACCAAAGGAGTGCAACGTGAGGTACTCGAGCACCCCTTTCCATCCTGACAAGACAGATGAGTGGAAGTTGGAACTGAAGATCTGGTTGTTAAGGGTTCTCAAACCAGTACTGGGCCTGTATTCATACAGTGAGGGAAAAAAGTATTTGATCCCCTGCTGATTTTGTACGTTTGCCCACTGACAAAGAAATGATCAGTCTATAATTTTAATGGTAGGCTTATTTGAACAGTGAGAGACAGAATAACAACAACAAAATCCAGAAAAACGCATGTCAAAAATGTTATAAATTGATTTGCATTTTAATGAGGGAAATAAGTATTTGACCCCTCTGCAAACCATGACTTAGTACTTGGTGGAAAAACCCTTGTTGGCAATCACAGAGTTCAGATTTCTTGTAGTTGGCCACCAGGTTTGCACACATCTCAGGAGGGATTTTGTGCCACTCCTCTTTGCAGATCTTCTACAAGTCATTAAGGTTTCGAGGCTGACGTTTGGCAACTCAAACCTTTAGCTCCCTCCAGGACCTTAATAGACCTTAATGTGCTTCTTCTTGAGCCACTCCTTTGTTGCCTTGGCCGTGTGTTTTGGGTCATTGTCATGCTGGAATACCCATCCACGACCCATTTTCAATGCCCTGGCTGAGGGAAGGAGGTTCTCACCCAAGATTTGACGGTACATGGCCCCGTCCATCGTCCCTTTGATGTGGTGAAGTTGTCCTGTCCCCTTAGCAGAAAAACACCCCCAAAGCATAATGTTTCCACCTCCATGTTTGACGGTGGGGATGGTGTTCTTGGGGTCATAGGCAGCATTCCTCCTCCTCCAAACACGGCGAGATGAGTTGATGCCAAAGAGCTCCATTTTGGTCTCATCTGAACACAACACTTTCACCCAGTTCTCCTCTGAATCATTCAGATGTTCATTGGCAAACTTCAGACGGCCCTGTATATGTGCTTTCTTGAGCTGGGGGGACCTTGCGGGTGCTGCAGGATTTCAGTTGTTCACGGCGTAGTGTGTTACCAATTGTTTTCTTGGTGACTATGGTCCCAGCTGCCTTGAAATCATTGACAAGATCCTCCCGTGTAGTTCTGGGCTAATTCCTCACCGTTCTCATGATCATTGCAACTCCACGAGGTGAGATCTTGCATGGAGCCCCAGGCCGAGGGAGATTGACAGTTCTTTTGTGTTTCTTCCATTTGCGAATAATCGCACCAACTGTTGTCACCTTCTCACCAAGCTGCTTGGCGATGGTCTTGTAGCCCATTCCAGCCTTGTGTAGGTTTACAATCTTGTCCCTGACATCCTTGGAGAGCTCTTTGGTCTTGGCCATGGTGGAGAGTTTGGAATCTGATTGATTGATTGCTTCTGTGGACAGGTGTCTTTTATACAGGTAACAAACTGAGATTAGGAGCACTCCCTTTAAGAGTGTGCTCCTAATATCAGCTCGTTACCTGTCTAAAAGACACCTGGGAGCCAGAAATCTTTCTGATTGAGAGGGGGTCAAATACTTATTTCCCTCATTAAAATGCAAATCAATTCATAACATTTTTTGACATGCGTTTTTCTGGATTTTGTTGTTGTTATTCTGTCTCTCACTGTTCAAATAAACCTACCATTAAACTTATAGACTGATCATTTATTTGTCAGTGGCAAACATACAAAATCAGCAGGGATCAAATACTTTTTTCCCTCACTGTAGGAGTGCTGATCTAGGATCAGTTTACCCCTTTGATCATAATGGATAAGATTACATGGACGGGGGAGGGGGGATCTGATCCTTGGTCAGCACTCCTACTCTGAGATGCTTTATGAATACGGGCCCTGAGCCAACAATCCACTTTCTCTCCAAGTTGGAAGAGGTAATGATCCCCACCATCTGACTTGAATTTGAGTCCTAACAAACACACAAACAAACCAGTGTATTGTTGCCATCACCTCTTCCTTAAAAGGGGAAAACTACTGGAGGGGTTTGGAGAGAAGCAAGAATCACTTAGGAGATACGAGAAGAATCACTTAGGAGATACGGGAAGAATCACTTAGGAGATACGGGAAGAATCACGTAGGAGATACGGGAAGAATCACGTAGGAGATACGAGAAGAATCACTTAGGAGATACGGGAAGAATCACTTAGGAGATACGGGAAGAATCACGTAGGAGATACGAGGAGAAGAATCACTTAGGAGATACGAGGAGAAGAATCACTTAGGAGATACGAGGAGAAGAATCACTTAGGAGATACGAGGAGAAGAATCACTTAGGAGATACGAGGAGAAGAATCACTTAGGAGATACGAGGAGAATAATCACTTAGGAGATACGAGGAGAATAATCACTTAGGAGATACGGGAAGAATCACTTAGGAGATACGAGGAGAATAATCACTTAGGAGATACGAGAAGAATCACTTCGACTGATCCAGTTCAGAAGACTGGGAACATTAAAAAACACAAAAATAGCTTACTTTAATACCAGTACCAGTTCCGAGGTCAGTGACACCATGAAAGTGTACATTATCATCAAATACAGTCTCACTAAATAAGAGGGTACTGTATGATACTACTGTATAGGTAAGTATGAGGTGTTGAAAGAAAGTGTGCTAAAATTACACAGCTTGTTGCCCGATTTTCTCCCTTTGTGGTTTTATGAGAAGTGTGTGTGTTTGTGTGTACATCTCTCTGTACTGTATTACATCCCACCTCTTTAATCTTAACATATAATGACAGGGTTGGCCTAGCTGTTTTTTCACATCCATTATCCACACTGCATCCAACAAGTAATAACAAGCCAACCTGGACATGTGTTCCTCTGCGTCGGGTTTACCTGTAATCAAGGTATGCACATAGATACAATATAATACTGTTCCATTTCATTATGTGGGTGCGCACTACTGCAAATGGATGGAGCTCCAGCTTCTCTCAACAGACCACGCACTTCTTCACTAACAGACAGAAGCTCTTTCAGACGGCTAGAACTGATGGAAAAGCATGTTAGTGTATGTGTATAGTACTTCTGTACGGACCATAGAAGTCCACAAAACCGTCACTTGATTTACCCATGTATGTCTTTGTGTGATAAACAGACCTGGGGAGAATCTTTGGAGTGGCTACCCAGCAGCTAGCGCTTCTATCACTTCGCAAGTTATAAAGCACTCCCTCCACCTAGTGACCGAAGTCAGAAATGTTTTGGCTGATCCAGCTCTAGTTCCCCAAAGCCTGTTTTAGAACTTTCCCCATTTTGAAGTAGTCAACCGGATTCCTATGGATTAAGAAAGGGTCACATAATTCCCCCGATGACCTGGATGGAATTATGTGATCCTTCCTTAAACCATAGAATGTCCAAGCCAGTTTACTACTTTAAAAAGCTGGAAGCCCTTAATGGCAATGTCCATGCTAAAACAGGTTCTACCCATCCAGAGCCCTCTTTCTACCTCTGTGGGACAGACCGGATCGCTCTCTTTTCTCTCTGGTCCGTCCATTATATTCTACTATACCAAATTCGGTCCTGGGACCTCCCAGGCATGCACGTTTTGGTTTTTGCCCTAGCACTAGACAGCTGATTCAAATAGCTTGATGAGTTGATTGTTTGAGTCAGCTGTGTAGTGCTAGGGCAAAAACCAAAACGTACACCGATGGGAGGGCCCCAGGACTGAGTTCGGGAAACCCTGTACTAGATGGGCACCTAAATCTCCCGCCAAAACCCCGACATTCGTTCTGCTAGTGTCCGGACAGTAGCACTTTCACAGGGCCATCACATCTACCTCTGTGTTTGAACTACCTCTCCAGGTATTGCAACCAAGGGCTGCCAAGACCTGATGAGTGGGATAAAGTCCTAAAATTACATTTTATGGATAAAGTTGCCTCTTGACACTAATCTAAGATGCATTTTGCATTATCATGATGTGGCCGGTGACACTTTGCTTCTTGACAGTCCAATATCTTGAAAACTTGACTGCTGACATGCAAAACATTTTGGGACTGTAGTAAGTGGACTAATGAAAAAAATACCAACATTTAGTTTGAGTGGATTTTTACCTTTAAAGTGATATTACACTCCGAAATGAAAGTTTGTCAGATGTTTTCATACAATACCTCAAAAGTGGTCCTCTGTTGAGATAAGTGCACATCCCAGGCATTCTGTTTTGTAGATCCAGCTATGCCACAATAAAAATTAATGGAAAAGACAAGCACCATGTACTGTAATTTCAAGATTTGCAACGCTAATCTTTTCCATTAATTGAGGCATATAGCTGGATCTACACAACCGTAAGATGACCATAGATCTGTGCCTGCAGTCTTTCTACCAGAAACAAAATGAAACCAGGACCATAATTTGATAACACAGTATAAGGTTTTATTGTTTATATTAAATCAAAGGTAAGCACTAAACATACGTCACAAACCAAAAAAAGACTTGTGGAGTAGTAAAATGTTATATCTAAAAAATAAAATAAAAAGATTTCAAATGACATATTACAAAAAAAAAGTAGTAACACTAGTGGACAAACATTCTTTAAATAATAGAACTGTACATATTTTTTTAAAAGGTAACCAAAAAAAAATTGTAAGATGCCGAACAAAACAAAGGATGAGAGATTCTGAAATCCTTCAACAGAAATGAATAACGATAACATCAACAATATTAGCTCTAACAGGATCATAAAAGACTGGAATAACAAAAAAGAAATGAGAAATATAGTGATATAGCGAAAATAAGTGTGGAGGGGGGCTTGGGGAGAACGTCACAGTAGAAGTACAGAAATAGAAGTCAAAGTTCGAAGAGGGACACCAGAGGTTAAAGTTCAGAGAAGTAAGGCAGTAGAGTAGATAAAAGACTTCCCACAGGAAGTGGAAGGAGGACTGAGGTCAGCCCACTTCCTGTCTCTAGACAAAAAAAGCCATGGACAATATAGGGGGGGTTGCCTGGTCAACCCTGGTCGAGAGCTACAGTTGGTTTCAACCTTGGTCGGTTTGCAGGCTTTTGCTCCAGCCAATCACTAAAGCTTAATTTATAACTTACGTACGTATGCAGGAACACAATTAGTTTACGCGAAATGGTGATCCTGCATAGTGGAGTTATAAATTGCGTCGCTGCACACATTTGCGTATTTTTTGCTACAGATGTACGCAGAACGGCCATGATTCAACTTAACTTATAATTGAGATATTGAATCAATTGTTAAAGGGCTGAGAATAAAACAACTACCCAATTCAACAGATTGAGTTCTTGAGTTAATTCGCTGAAACAGGTTCTTAGTGCTGGGCTGGAACAAAAAGCCTGGTCACATTGTAGTAGCCCTCCAGGACGAGGGTGGGTGACCACTGCTAGCTCAAGATGATCAAAACGGGTGGCGTGTTCATTAGAGCATACAACAGAACACACTACAAAACATTTTACAACAGAAACAGAAATTAATTATTGACAAATCCAGGTGGGCCCTCGTTGTTTTAGGTCTGTTTTGTTTTGTTCCGTGCCTAAGGAATACGACCCATCAGAATAGATCCCATCCCACCCGAGACTACTGGTTACACTGAACCACTCACCTTCAGATAGAAAGGAGATGTACAAAGTACTATAGTGGAAATTGAACAGAAAACTGTCAGTTATATAACCAATCTGGTAAAGCCAAATCCCCAACAGAACCACTGACTATGTCATGGTTTAAGTTCTTTTAAACATTTCATAATGAGAGACAGAGACCAGAAAGCAGAAAGGACGTCAGTGCCCAAAGCAACAGAAGCACGCCATTACTCACACAAACGGATTGCAGCGTACACACAACTACCACACACACACACACACCATGCTCAAATTTTGCGTAGACAGTTGCAACTACTCTCCGACAGCGACTATAAAACACAATTTAAAATACAACGGCTTGCAGTTACTGTACCAACTACAAAACAGTTGTCTGGATGGCGAGAAAACAACTGCAAGATGACTGAAATCAAATGTCTGTAGTTGGGCCTGTTTGGGAAATGCCCATACAGAGATAACGACCAATCCCTTCTCTCTTATTTGTCCATCAAAAAGCACAGGAGCTCTAGCTCCTCCCTCCCTTATGTATTGGCTGTGGACATTGCACACATGTAACGTTGCTCTTGCTCAGTACTAACAAAGACAGTACAAAATCTTGTGAAAGGGAATCACAATCTATATTGTATAAAAATGTACGTTGCCACAACACATTTGCATAATATTAACGTGTTTACCTGTTCAACAGGTTGCATTGATTTCTCGCCTCATTCGACCGTGCCATAAAACACACATGCATAGCTGGTGAGAGAGAGGACTAACTAGACAGAGCTAGTGGTGGGTCCTTCCTGTCCATGTAATCTCATCCATTATGATCTAAAAGGCAAAATTGATCCTAAGTCATTCCTCCTACTCTGAGACGCTGTATGAATATATATGGGCCGTGATGATACTGCGATAATTGTCATTCACTTTCAAGTGAATACGCATGCATACTACAAAAGAAAAAAGGCCATTGGCAGAACATGAGACTATAGCTTCAACGCTAGTCTGTCATTCAACGAATTGGAAATCTCTTAGAAAAGGGTTAGCATGACTTGTGTTCAATAGTCATGTTTAATCTCTTTGAAACAACACGTTATCTTTCTGTGCAAATGAAACAATCTACCACCTGAAGTTGTATCTGCATTTCTACGCTATGGCTTCAGCAAGTAACACCTTTAAACATGATCTTTGGGTTTTCTGTCACATAAAAATAGATAAAATGTAGCAATAAAAAATATCACTCTCATACATTTAAATCTATAGAATGGGAAAAGCTCATGCAAAAATTTTACACAAGGCAATGTTAAATGTGTTCCATGTCCACAGTGTTACTGTCACAGGCTGCTGTCAATCGTTACATAATTTTGACCTTTAAACTTTCAACCATCTTTGGGGTCGTTGATGTAGCGACGAGTGGTTCATGGGAGCGCTACTGTACGTAAGTCAATCAGAACAGACTTTGGAGGAAGTAAATCATCCACAGTAAACCACTGGCTGTAGCCTCCCTACGGTGTCCCAAGGTTCATAACGTACAAATACTTCAACACGAGCTGCATTACAAGTCAGTACAAAACATGTAATAAAGAGTATTAATGGATATAGATATATAGTAGTAGATAAACAAGTTAAAAATAAACTTCCTCTTTAATGGTCTAGGTTGTCCCAGCCCTCTCAGAGACCCCTATGTGGTGTGAGAGTTCTGCATATCCGTATCCAGAGGCAGGGGAGAAACCACAGTTGGCCTGCGGTTCTGTCCATTTGCGTCCAAAAGACGGTTGGCGGGGGAGTTGCATCCACTCTGATTGTGTCATTGTGACATGAATATATATATATATATATAAACACGATTTATCTTATTTTTCTTTTACAATTATACCAAAATGTCAGAAATTCAAAACTTATACTCATATTAAGTATAATTTGACATAGTAAAATCTTATCCTGTAAAACAGCTTGCCCTTTTTGTCTCTTGTTTGAAAAATACATTCAAGTCAGACTGCACATTAAAGAGAGGCATATTATATATGTGGCAAAACAACTTGACAGAAAAATATACTAGGACTGTATATAGCAAAGACATTGAAAATAATGCTCTACGCAGAACAATAGATACAGTGCTGTGAAAAAGAATTTCCCCCTTTCTAATGTTCTCAACTTTTGCATATTTGTGATACTGAATGTTATCAGATCTTCAACCAAAACCTAATATTAGATAAAGGGAACATAAGTGAACAAATAACACAACAATTACATATTTATTTCATGAACAAAGTTATGCAACACCCAATTCCCCTGTGTGAAAAAGTAATTGCCCCCCCCTTACACTCAATAACTGGTTGTGCCACCTTTAGCTGCAATGACTCCAGCCAAATGCTTCCTGTAGTTGTTGATCAGTCTCTCACGTCGCTGTGGAGGAATTTTGGCCCACTCTTCCATGCAGAACTGCTTTGACTCAGTGACGTGTGGGTTTTCAAGCATGACCTGCTCGTTTCAAGTCCTGCCACAACATCTCAATTGGGATTAGGTCTGGACTTTGACTAGGCCATTCCAAAACTTCCAATTTGTTGCTTTTTAGCAATTTTCATGTAGACTTGATTGTGTGTTTTGGATCATTGTCTTGCTGCATGACCCAGCTGCGCTTCAGCTTCAGCTCACAAACGGATGGTCTGACATTCTCCTGGGAGCATTTGGCTGGAGTCATTGCAGCTAAAGGTGGCACAACCAGTTATTGAGGGTAAGGGGGCAATTACCTTTTCACACAGGGGAATTGGGTGTTGCATAACTTTGTTCATGAAATAAATATGTAATTGCTGTGTTATTTGTTCACTTATGTTTCCCTTTATCTAATATTAGGTTTTGGTTGAAGATCTGATAACATTCAGTATCACAAATATGCAAAAGTAGAGAAAAAATTAGAAAGGTGGCAAATTATTTTTCATAGCACTGTAGATCAATCCCTCTTCATTTCTACCATGATTGTTAGTTGGGGTGTACGGCCACGTAGAGGGCTGTCATTGGGCCCGGCCAGAACTGGCCTTCACCTGATCATCACAAAGAGGGGAACATGGCTGTCAGGGGATGTACTGGTGTCATTGTACTAGAACCATATCAGCACAGTGCTAACAAGGTATTAGCATAGTAGTAGAAACGATACCAGTGCTGGCTCTGCCTCAAACACCAGGTCAAATTCCTCAGTCAGTAAAACTCTCCCGGTCTGCTCAGCATGGCGATGGGGCAGTTACCATGGCTTGGTTGCCCTGGCGAGGGTGTTTCTATGGCGTTGTGTAACCAATGTGTCTTGGTGATGGGTGTTGCCATGTCTGCAGTGCTGTTTGAGCGGAGCGGTATGAACTGGAGACAGACGGAACCACCGAGCAGACACTCTCAGGGTCCAAGAACACCAGCTGCTGTTCTAAGAAACAGCATCCCCATGTTCTAGAACGTGAGCTGCTCCTGCTTGAGAATGTGTTCTGTTCTAGAACATGAAAGCATTCTTCTAGAATCTAGAATATGTGTCCTGTTCTAGAACACATTCTGGAACAGGTGGAGCCTGTGTCCTGTTCTAGAACCTAGAAAAACATGTTGTAGAATACATATTGTGTTCTAGAACATGTGCTCTACTTGCTCCAGAATACATGTCCTGTTCTAGAACATTGGCTCCAAAAGGTTCCAGAGCAAAACTCCTGTTCTTGAACAACAGTTTCCTTTTCCTCTGGAACATTATCCAATTGTCTTGCTCTGACTTTGACCACTCTGGTCCAACATTTCTGGAGTAAAATGTGGCAGTGAGGAGGACAACCAATGAAGGATCAGGATCCGAGCACTAAGCACTGTCAATGAGTACGGATTGTCCTGCAGCCACCCTCTCTGTTGAAGACATCTGCTGCCCTCTCAGTCTGTGGCAGTCAGTAAGGGCCCTCAAGCAGACAGATAGGAGCTGCTTGGCTGTGGCAGAGTCAGATGGCTGTGTGTGTGTTGGTGTGAGTCTGTGGCAGCAGTTGGGCAGAGGATGGCTGGTGGGGGGGCCAGCGGTCTTTGAGCTGAAGGACTAGACACTGCACAGCTAATATATATAGGTGGAGGAAACACTATAGGAACGTTATAGTAAAGTTATAGTAATGCTCAGTGCTGATGTAATGTGGGTGAAAAAAAGGATATCAATCAATGGTACATCAGTCCATCCGTTCCAAATGACTATGCACAAACGTAGGTATGAGCGTGTGTGTTGCATTTACATGTGAAGCCCATGTAAACAGTGACTGTATACAAGTCTATTCCTCTGAAATAGTGTGTGTGTGTAAATTACTTAAAACATAGCATACGCATGCTGCTTGAGATGCATGCCATGAGTGTGTGCATGCCAGTGTGTGAGTGAGGCATATGTACGTGTGTGTGTGTGAAGGAGGTGGGGCTCATTCAAGTTTAACCAGGTTTAACCCACGGTCCCTGGCCTATACAGTCCGCGTGTGTACGTGTGCGTGCCCGTTTACAGTCTGTCGCTACGGAAACTGTCCTCCACAGAGGGGTCAGAGAGCACCATGTCAGGATCACTGAGCATGTTCAGACCATCCAGGCTCAAAGGCTCGATGCGCAGCTCGTCCTCCAGTGGGAAGCCCACCTCCGAGTCGAAACACTCAGCCATGTTGCCGGCCGACATGGCACTGCTGATGTCCTTGGAATGACTGGGGTTGGAGTCATCTATGGAGGGATGGAGAGAGGGAGAAAAAGGGAGGACAGACACCTACCAGTCAGTATGATGTTGGACACCCCTCCCCCTACCAGTCAGTATGATGTTGGACACCCTCCCCCTA
>JAVHNI010000091.1:0-70601 GCA_031479575.1 Coregonus ussuriensis
TTGACGGGCCAGCCACCTGGAGGAGGAGTGAGGGAGGAGCTGAGGGACAGTGCGGGAAAAGGTAAGTTACATTACTGAGTATCAACATGCCTTTGGACAAAGTTGGGGCCAGGAGTTTTTCATGACCTGACCAAGAAAATGACCTGGGTCCAAGACATAAACTTGAACGTAACTTTAAGGGATGGTTCAGCGATTTTACATATTTATTAGATATTTGTTTTTCTTACCTTAGAAGCAGTCTATGGACAAGGAGTGACTGAAATCCACATTTGGGTTTTGTTAAACTAGCCACTGCCAACAAAATGTTACATTTTTAACCAAAGCACCATGTAGATCAATCTCCCCAGTTAAGCATGTTTAAAATTTCCTGCCCAAATAATTTTGAGATGAGGAAAGAAATATCTAAATATGTACAATTTCTGAACTATCCCTTTAAGTTTTGCATTAATCACCCATTAATGTGAGATTTGAGATTTGTGCAAACGATGGAGAAGCACATGTGTATCTTGAATCAGGATTCGGCCAAAGGATCTTTCCAATACATTCTTTAGGCAGAATCACTAAAGACTGACTTTCTGTCCAGCATCAAATCACTAGGATACGACATGAGCAAACATTGTCTTAGATCATTGATTTCTGCTCCAAAACGCTAACGCTAAAAAGCAAATCATTTTTGTTCATCTTGACTCCCCCAAAGGCTTTCAATGCTCCCTGTGACCCACAAGGTAAACAAGACCATGTTTCTGGACCAAACCCAGTCTTTAGCCACGACCCAAGAGGAACTGACTGCGTGACCCTTTAGTGGATCTAAACCCACCAGTTGGGTCTCAACCCGTCAGTTAGAAAACACTATGCTAGGGACTAGGCTACTTCTCAACCCGCCAGTTGGGAAACATTATGCTAGGGACTAGACTACTTCTCAACCCGTCAGTTAGAAAACACTATGCTAGGGGCTAGGCTACTTCTCAACCCACCAGTTAGAAAACACTATGCTAGGGGCTAGGCTACTTCTCAACCCGCCAGTTGGGAAACACTATGCTAGGGGCTAGGCTACTTCTCAACCCGCCAGTTAGAAAACACTATGCTAGGGGCTAGGCTACTTCTCAACCCGGCAGTTAGAAAACACTATGCTAGGGGCTAGGCTACTTCTCAACCCGTCAGTTAGAAAACACTATGCTAGGGGCTAGGCTACTTCTCAACCCGTCAGTTAGAAAACACTATGCTAGGGGCTAGGCTACTTCTCAACCCGGCAGTTAGGAAACACTATGCTAGGGGCTAGGCTACTTCTCAACCCGCCAGTTGGGTAACACTATGCTAGGGGCTAGACTACTTCTCAACCCGCCAGTTGGGAAACATTATGCTAGGGGCTAGGCTACTTCTCAACCCGCCAGTTGGGAAACACTATGCTAGGGGCTAGGCTACTCCCATTATGTCCTGCACCAAATCACTTGAGTAATTACTAAATGATCAAACCTGTTTTACTAAATTCTAAAGAATGCTAAAGTCTTAGATCATTGCTTTGTTGAGCACTACACAGAAATCAGTCAAAACTATGGTACTGTACCAAGCATCACTATCTCAGCATGGAATATGCAGTGGGTTTTGGGATTAGGAGTGTTATCACTAAACACTTCTAAGATAAGAGAGGGACATTCCACTCCAGAAACTTCATTCCTTGGCTTTATCTGTTATTGTCAGCCAAGTACAGATCAAAGTATAGCAGGTCAGCACATTGTATTCAGTTTTGGATCAAAGTCCACTTTTGCAGTTATATAGGACAAATATAATGATTTCTATTGAATGTTGGTTACATTCCAACCAGGGCCAATTTAATAGTAATACAACACTGATTATAAACCTATGATTGAGTTTGCAGTTAATCATTTCCCTCAGTTATATAAACGGATGTAATAAAACATTCCGGAAGACATTTGCTGCACATTAGCAAGGCACAGTCTGAGGCATTTTGTAGGCCAGGGGTTTTCAAACTGGGGTCCCTGTAAGCCTCCCAGTCCCATGTTGCCCAGGATTATGAACATAAATGGTAGATTACATTGTATTGTATAACACCCTCTAAACTTATTCCAAGGATCCCTTGGCCACAATGTGTTACCCTCTGTTGTTGTTAATAATATTCATTTAAAAAATGAAATGTAAAAAAACCTATTTGAATATTTTGAGATCTGGCAGTACCTCTGCAGTACCGGAGGCAGTCAGATCTGAAAATATTAAAAACGTTTTTTAAATTTAAAAACAAAAATGAATTTTACGTTGTAGAGCTTGTCGTAATGTGCGGATTTTGTTTTTATCTCTTGCAATAATGTTTAGATCCATCTATCTTCCATATCTATCTATCATGTATTGAACTTTAGTTACACAAACAGAGGATGAATGAAACCAGGGGCAGGTCTTACCCATGTAAATACGTACATCAAATTAAATTGACATTTTGGACATGAAATTTAACACATGTTAATATTAAGTACATTGACATCCATTTGGCTTTTGCTTAGAAAATGCTAGCTAGCTAAGTTAGCGGTTGGTGACAGCGGCTAGGTAAACAAACCCAAAACCTGGATTGCATTTTGTCCTTACACTTCTTACAAGGTAAGGAAACAACATGTTAATTTGGGTGAACTACCCCTTTAACAATGGTCAGCGGTCTTACCCCAGTAGGGTCTTGTGGTGACAGAGAGAGGCCTAGTAGTAGTAGTGGTGGTTGTGGTAGTAGTAGTAGTGGTGGTGGGGTGATCCCAGGGGATGTAGCTAGCAGTGTGGTGAGGCTGGCGTAGCTGACTCCTCCTGCCATGGTACAGGCGTAGCTGTCTGGAGGGAGCCAATACTCGTATTCTATCCCCGGGTTCCTGTCTGTTGCCAACACCTGCAGGACACATAACCACACAGTGTACAACGGATATATATTTGAATATATTTTGAAATATATTGTTTTATAATACCTGGTATATTTAAGCAATAAGGCCAAATGGGTGTGGTATATGGCCAATATACCACGGGTAAGGGCTGTTCTTATGCACAACGCAACACAGAGTGCCTGGATACAGCCCATAGCTGTGGTATATTGGCCATATACCACAAACCCCCCAGGTGCCTTATCGCTATTATAAACTGGTTACCAGCGTAATTAGAGCAGTAAAAAAAGAAATGTTTTGTCATACCCGTGGTATACGGTCTGATATACCACGGCTGTCAGCCAATCAGTATCAGGGCTCGAACCACCCAGTTTATAATTGTCAATATACCAACAATATACTGACAAAAATATAACATATGGATGACAATACATTTTGAAAATATATGTCAGTTACATATAGGAGAGAAGACTGAATGGTTCTGCTAAATTGGGGTTGAACAAGTATACTAACAAAGCTATCATTGCGTACCTTAATTTGTGAGGTTAGTTTGCCGTCTCTATATACGCTGAACAAAAATATACAGTAAACGCAACATGTAAAGTGTTGGTCACATGTTTCATGAGCTGAAAAAAAAAAATCCCTGACATTTTCCATACGCACAAAAAGCTTATTTCTCTAAAATGTTGTGCACAAATTTGTTTACATCCCTGTTAGTGAGCATTTATCCTTTGCCAAGATAATCCATCAACCTGACAGGTGTGGCATATCAAGAAGATGATTAAAGCATGATCATTACACAGGTTCACCTTGTGCTGGGAACAATAAAAGGCCACTCTAAAATGTGCAGTTTTGTCACACAACACAATGCCACAGATGTCTGAAGTTTTGAGGGAGCGTGCATGTTGACTGCACGAATGCCCACCAGAGCTGTTGCCAGATAATTTAATGTTTATTTCTCTACCATAAGCCACCTCCAATGTCGTTTTAGAGAATTTGGCAGTACGTCCAACCGGCCTCACAATCGCAGACCACGTGTATGGCGTCGTTTGGGTGAGCGGTTGGCTGATGTCAACATTGTGAACTGACTGCTCCATGGTGGCGGTGGGGTTATGGTATGGACAGGCATAAGCTACAGAACACAATAGCATTTTATCGATGGCAATTTTAATGCATAAAAATACCGTAACGAGATCCTGAGGCCCATTGTGAGGCCCATTTGTTTTAAAAGGTATCTGTGACCAACAGATGCATATCTGTATTCCCAGTCATGTGAAATCCATAGATTAGGGCCTAATGAATTTATTTCAATTGACTGATTTCCTCATATGAACTGTAACTCAGTAAAATCAATGAAATTGTTGCATGTTGCGTTTATATTTTTGTTCAGTATAGTTATTGCATTGCAGCTCCTATCCCCTATAACTTTGACCAGACTGACCATGACGTGTAGGTCCTCCATAGTGGGTCCAGGGACCTCAAAGCTTTCCCAGGTGTCCGCAGAGCGCTTGTACAGGAGCTTGGTTCCCGCTACGCTGTACTCCCCAGGAACACTGATCTTCCAGTTTCCATTAATGACAAACTGGGAACGCCCGTTCTGGAGCGCTGGAGGGGGAAGAGAAGGGATTGAATGAAGATAGATGGGAATGTTTCTGATTTTCAATGCTGATTGGTGAAGTGAGGCTGAAATTGGCTTTGTGACGATAATATGTATACAGTGTTTGATTGAATTATGCTAGGGTTGGGGTCATTTCCTTTTCAGTCAATTCAGGAAGTAAACAGAAATCGCAATTGAGGAAAATGTGTTTACTTCCTTAATTACATTTAACATTTTAGTCATTTAGCAGACGCTTTTATCCAAAGTGACTTACAGTAGTGTGCATACATTTTCATTTTCACAACCCTGGCGTTGCAAGTGCCATGCTCTACCAACTGAGCACATGGGACCACGGGACCACTTTACTAAATTGAAATGGAATAAACCCCAACCCTGCATTTTACATAAAGATTTCTTAATTCAGCAAAGTAATAGGTTGCAGGAACAGACAACAAATAGGGAAACCATCTCTTGGAAGTTTATTTTTTTGGTGGAAATCTTCCAACCAAATCAGAACTAACCAAGTACTTCCACCTGCCCGCCAGAAGGCCAGATCCCCAGTTCCTCCCACCCTCTTCCCGCACCCAGTTCCCCCACCCTGCCCCATGGCCAAATTAAACCTTTACGAGTGTTTCATTTCAGGATCCCTGCATTTTCCATTTCAGGAGTCACGTTATTTCGGTCTTGTAAATGTGGGTGAGAATAGATGGATAGCCTTGGGTGTTGTGTTGACTGGAGAGCCCACCCAGAGTGCAACTGGGTATCAACCAGAGAGCTGTATCGGTCTCTGGTGCCAGGAAGTGGCAGTAAGCTAACAGGAATGAGAGGGCAGCAGTATTATGACCAGATATTTAATGTGTCAGGGTAGCGGTGGAGTTCTATAGCCATGGGTGGGTGGGTTGAAACTCATAGCAGACATACAGAACATGATAAAAAGGATAATCTCTCAAAGCAAATTATCGGTCACAACCAGCTGTCTGTATATGTACTGTATATAGTTAGTGATACTACAGAACATTGACGCTGTCCTTGTGTGACAGTTCATTCCCAGTGTGTGTGTGTGTGTGTCAAGCTGAGCCATCTCTTACCCAGATAGTTCCTGCTGTTATCGGTGACGCGGATGTGAGTAGCTCCAGCTGGGATCATGGTCACTTCATTGTACCCAAACGGACCCGCTATAGCCAACAGAGTACAGAGACATTCATTAAGACAGATATTACACCAGTGGGAGACAAGCATAAACCATTCATTTAGAGTCTGGGTAACACTAATGATGTATATAAACAACATATGTGGTGCAGCATGTGATATATGCAATATATACAGTGGGGAAAAAAAGTATTTAGTCAGCCACCAATTGTGCAAGTTCTCCCACTTAAAAAGATGAGAGAGGCCTGTAATTTTCATCATAGGTACACGTCAACTATGACAGACACATTGAGAAAAAAAATTCCAAAAATCCAGTTATTGACCAAATACTTATTTTCCACCATAATTTAAAAATAAATTCATTAAAAATCCTACAATGTGATTTTCTGGATATTTTTTTCTCATTTTGTCTGTCATAGTTGACGTGTACCTATGATGAAAATTAAAGGCCTCTCTCATCTTTTGAAGTGGGAGAACATGCACAATTGGTGGCTGACTAAATACTTTTTTTCCCCACTGTATGTGAATATATACTATATATGCTCATACGCAGGGGCGGTGTGTTCAATAGGGCGATATGGGCGACGCACTGCCAAACGGGAAAAGGAAGGGATTTTTTTTCTAATCAATTATATCACGGCAACAGTAGTTATCAGTGTTGTAATCTAGACGTCTGATCTGCCACAGTGCCACTAAATGTCCAATCAGGCTAAAGTCGTGCTTCAAATGCCCCCCCCCCCCTTTTGGGGCGATTTCAGTCAGGTTGAAAATCGCCCAGAAGTCTGTCATAGACTCCCATGTAAAATCTATTTTTTTCAAATATCAGAGCTTTCAATACAATCTCTATGGGTTTCTGAGGGCTTGCACTTACGCGCTTTCGTCATACGTAACGTAACCATGAACGTAACTAAGAAAAGAGCGGGTAGCCTCATCAATCAATTCACGTACTACTATCAAGATGGCTATAGCGTTCAGTGCAACTCGATTGTCTCTTTGAAATAAGTTACTTTTTGTCGGCGAACAAATCAAGATAAATTGGCAACGAAACAATTAGGACCTCCCAGACCAAATTTAATAATTCAACAGGTTTCTACTAAAGGGGGGAAGTCCTACACCCGAGGATTTTCCAAAAATTGGTACGAACGAAAAACCTGGCTAGCAGGCTGCGATGTAGCTAATGCAGTCTTCTGCTACCCCCTGCTTACTCTTTCACCCTGAAGGCGGCACGGCAGACAGCACCGCTTGGACAGTGACTGGTGTGTAACGGACATGCACCATCTTTCAGGAAAGATTAAGAAACATGA
Organism: Coregonus ussuriensis; assembly: GCA_031479575.1. Classification (NCBI taxonomy): domain Eukaryota; kingdom Metazoa; phylum Chordata; class Actinopteri; order Salmoniformes; family Salmonidae; genus Coregonus; species Coregonus ussuriensis. Next base: position 6,921 of record JAVHNI010000091.1, read on the forward strand.
GCTGTCAAAGACCCACATGGATAGCTGTTTGAGATTGTCTGCTTTGGGGAGAGTGAACATTCCCACTCAACTGGATGAGGGATACAGGCTAGCTGTCCGCCGCCACAACGATGAGGTTAGTGTTGATAATCACAAGTTTACTGGAGAACTGAAACTGACAAGGCTGACAAGATAGGACCCTTTTGTCCATTGTTATTGGATAGGAACAGAACTTATAACCAGCTCCTGACCTAAATAGATCTTAGCACAACATTTTACTCAACATATCATATTCCATATTCACTATAACAAATATATTTACTACGACATTAGCAAGAACCCGCCACATCCTCAGCCGGCTAATCCAGTGTGTGAAGTTTTGCGGAGTGTTTGAGTTAGCTTTGCGAGGCAAAGATGAAACTGAGGGCTCCACCAACCCTGGTAAGCCAACACTTTTGAGATCAGTCAATAAATGCTTCTGGTATTGACTTATATGCTGCCCCTGTCTTCATGTTGTTGCTGGACATATCTTTTTTAAAATGTGTGTAGGTCACCTAAATCATCAGGAAAATTGCCCCCCCTGAGAATTTTTTCAGGAGCCGCCACTGCTTATACGTGTAACACTTCTAAAACTTTATTAAAGTAAATACATATGGATTTCTTTCCTGAATAATATATTCTCATAGCAAATAGTTAATACATACTTATCCATTTACTAATATTAATGATAACGACTAAATTAGGATTATATAATGATTTACAGACAGTTTACTAATGGTTAACATTTAAAACCAAAGAGGGATATTTCACCGTCGAGCCAAAAGCATGAACCATTCATTTAGAGAGTGATATTTCACTAGTGGGCCAAAAGCAGGCAACATCTCTATGGTCCCCCTGCTGCTGGTGGGTGAAAGGCAAGCAGCAACCCTATTCATCCTGTTTTTTTTCTATGGGACTGAGATCCCGTTGCTCTTGTTTTGACAATTGTAGGTATCTGAGATTAAAAGCTATGCGCAGAGTTAATGTGCTATTTTAAAGTTGTCCATTTTCTTATTATTTTGTGTTTGAAGAAAGCGTAAAGCTAATATTGGTGATTTACCGCCACCATACTGGAGTCCTGAACCAAATATTGTGTGCAATTCATATATTCTGGCCACTAGATGGCGGAGATATAGCTTACAGGGGCAATCAGCGGTTGCTACATCAATTTTTGGATTTATAAATTAATGATATGTACCCATTGATTCTTGAAGAATATAACTTATAAATGCTTCATGAACTTACTTCAACTGCTGTACCCCATCGGAACCCAAAATATAAGCTTGTTTTACTCCAACAAAGAAAATGTAAACAAACACTATTTGGCCTCACAACATGGTTAAAGCTATAATGTTGATATCATGGATGGTCAGTCCTTGCATCAGTAGCTTTGTCTATGAATTTGAGAGTGGTTACATTTCTCCAGCCCCATCCCTCAGCTTTTTACCGAAACCAGGGGCAGGGAGAATGCTTTGTTATTGTTTCTACTGCTGATTGCCGCTTTAAAGCCATTTACTAACCATAGGCAACCCAATTTGAAGACAATGCTCTAATCATTGACTAGTTTAAAATGGTGCAAGCACTCAATGGCAATGTCCATGCTAAAACAGGTTATGTCCATCTAGAGCCCTCTATCCATCTCTACGGTTCAGCAATAGACTTAGTTATGAACCTGAGTCAGAGTTTTTTTAATGAATCTCGTGTGTTAGTGCTGGGCTAGAACAAAGGCCTGCAGACAGCGGAGGGGCCTACCATTTACTAAGTTCAGCTGTGTTCAGGACTTCCTCGTTCAAACAAACATCTAGCAACATCTAAAAACCAAAACCATGTTTTCTCTGCAAGCTAACATTATTGTGTGGCTATACTTGTTGTTTTCGAGTTAGTAGGTACTGTTAAAAATGCCACGAAATAGCTTTTCATTCAAATTCCAGTGGTTGCATGGCCAAATGCAAAGCAAATGTAGGAAAAATCCAACTTGTGCAAACCTGCATCAAAGCAACACAGCCTAGTGTTGTGTGAAGAGCTGGAGTCAGTCAGCTGTTCTACAACACAACATTCTAAAACGGTCTAGTTTTGGCTCTCCTTATGGTCGGCTGTTAGATCTGTACAGGGCTGTAGAGTTAGGAAACTGATCTAGATGTATTTTTGTGTTAGTGCTAGGCTGAAACAAAGACCTTCACACATTTTAGCCACAAAGGTGCCTATCATGTAGAGTTCAGCTGTAGGGTTTGTGTTATCAACCTTGACTTAGGGTGAGGAGGAGTTATAAAATGTTCTGTTCCACCTCCGGTTAACGTTAGAGAGTTATAGCCTGACCGTGATGATTATTTGAATCAGGTGTTTTCGTGCTGGGCTGGAACAAATGCCTGTACACCAGACGTGCCTACCCTTAAGAAGATCTTATAGGGTTAGAAAAAGTAAGTCGCTCTGGATAAGAGCATCTGCTAAATGACTACAATGTAAATCTAGATATAGGCTGACCGTGATGAGTTCTCTGGGCCCTTGGCTTTTGACCCTGTGGGAAGCAATGATTGTGCCCAGCGGCATCAAATCTGTTACGCCTCATTCGGACACACAGCTGCAGGAGGAGAGAAAACCAGGCAAGCCCTCCTAGGCTACCCAGGCACCCAAACAAAGCCTTCTTTCTCTCCATGTTTTCTCCTCACTCAAGCTGAACCATTATGAAGCAGTACAGTCACTCTTCAGTCACCATGCCCACACGCGGCGCCAGCTCAAGAGAGGATTCTGTTTCAGAATGGAGAGCAGTGCCAAATCACACGGCAGAGGTGTTGGCTGCTCTGTGTGTGTGTGTCTGTGTGCGGAGGATGTATTCTTGTGTCTGTATGTTTGTGTCTGCCTTTGATAGAGACAGAGTGCACGTGTGTGTGTGTGTGCGTGCGTGCGTGTTTCACTGCTGCTTGAACACTCGGTCACTGTCCTGTAGGAACCACTTAGGTTGAGAATTCCATGGCGGAGGGCCAGAACATAGAGTTTGGTGGCCTCTGCTTTGACCCTCAGAACACACACACACGCAGTGCATTCATGGGCCTAGCGTAAAATAATCTGTTAACGCTCTGTTTGAACATTCTGTTTCCATTGAGTGCAGCAAGTACCATTAATTAGCGTTCCCTTATCGAAACTTAATGAATCCAGCTTTGACTAAACATATACACTGAGTGTACAAAACATTAGAAACACCTGCTCTTTCCATGACTTAGACTGACCAGGTGAAAGCTATGATCCCTTATTGATGTCACTTGTTAAATCCACTTCAAATCAGTGTAGATGAAGGGGAGGAGACAGGTTAAAGAAGGATTTTTAAGCCTTGAGACAATTGAGACATGGATTGTGTATGTGTGCCATTCAGCGGGTGAATGGGCAAGACAAAAGATTGAAGTGCCTTTGAAAAGGGAATGGTACTAGGTGTACCGGTTTGAGTGTGTCAAGAACTGCACCGCTGCTGGGTTTTTCACGCTCAACTGTTTCCCGTGTGAATCAATGGTCCACTACCCAAAGGACATACAGCCAACTTCACACAACTGTGGGAAGCATTGAAGTCAACATGGGCCAGCATCCCTGTGGAACCTTTTGACACCTTGTAGAGTCCATGCCCCGACAAATTGAGGCTGTTCTGAGGGCAAAGGGGGTGCAACTAAAAATGAGGAAGTTCCTAATGTTTTGTACATTCAGTGTATGTCAGCCCATTTCGTTTACTCTGTCTATGCTTCAGAGGTTGTGTTTGTGTGGTGTGTGTGTGTGTGTTTGTGTGTGTGTGTGGTGTTTGTTTGTGTGTGTGTGTGTGTGTGTGTATGTGTATGTGTATGTGTGCGTGCATGCATGTGTGTGTCTATACCTGCTCCCTGTGCATTCTGGTACACACTCCTGTGGTGTAGACAGGTTGAGTTCTGTCCTCCACACACCATACAGGCATCCTCCTGCTGGTCCGAGCCCAGGATCAGGTCACAGCCCGGTGTCTGCACAACACAAGTTCAGGCAAAGTACAGACAACGTTGAGACAATATACAGACAACGTTCAGACAACATACAGACAACGTTCAGACAACAGACAACGTTCAGACAACCTACAGACAACACAGAGACAATGAACATAAAACCAGACACACATCAGACAAAGCAACAAAAATAATCTAGGTTCTAACTCCTGAGTGGTGCAGTGGTCTAAGGCACTGCATCGCAGTGCTAACTGTGCCACTAGATCCTGGTTCGAATCCAGGCTCTGTCGCAGCCGGCCGCGACCGGGAGACTCATGGGCGGCGCACAATTGGCCCAGCGTCGTCCAGGGTAGGGGAGGGAATGGCCGGCAGGGATGTAGCTCAGTTGATAGAGCATGGCGTTTGCAACGCCAGGGTTGTGGGTTCGATTCCCACGGGGGGCCAGTATAAAAAAAAAAAAAAAAAAAGAATGTATTCACTAACTGTAAGTCGCTCTGGATAAGAGCGTCTGCTAAATGACTAAAATGTAATGTAAATGTAGGTTGAAAACCAAATACAGCACCCAAAGATAACACCTGAAAAACACAGCGCCACAAACTGGTGATGGACTTGTTAAAGGTAGACTCAGCAAAATGCCACAAGCAGCACCGCAGATACTGAGATGAGCAAGATGCAAGACTCTCTAAGAGTTATATGTGGTTAGGCAGCAGTGGTCTCACACGATGACCAGCTAACTCTAACCATTCTATAGAGAGGCCAGTGCTGTCCGGATGCTCGGAAAGGCACCAGTGGCCCCAATGCACCTTCTACGGCAGAGAATTCAGACACAGATACGCATGAGTGCACACACACACACATATATATGCAGTCACTCACACAACACACACACACCCATGTGAAAGTGCATGTACACACCATTTACTTGGATATACCACAGAGGCACAAAGAGGGACTGGTGACAAGGGAAGATGTGGAGTGATGAAGGAGAGACGAGGGGAGGAGAGATGAGGAGAGGGGAGGAGAGGGGATGAGAGGGGAGGAGAGGGGACGGGAGATGAGGAGAGGAGAGGGGAGGGAAGGGGAGGGGAGGAGAGGAGAAACGAGGAGAGGAGAGATGAGGAGAGGAGAGGGGAGACGAGGAGAGGAAAGGAGAGGAGAGACGAGGAGACGACAGAAGAGGAGAGCCGAGGAGAGACGTGGAGAGCAGAGACAAGGAGAGGAGAGACCAGGGAACGGAGAGGAGAGATATGGAGAGAAAATGAAAGGAGAAACATCAACCCTACAAAGCACTGGAGCCTGGTGAAAAGCACCATAGAAATCATTATTATAATTATTATATTAAAAACTCAGAGCAGAGAGAGAGAAGATTCAAGTGGGACTTTGTGTATGTGTGTATATGTGCGTGTAAAGGGGTCATTTGCTTGCTACACCCCAGAGATAGACAGATTACAGTCTGTACCTTCCTTCTGCAGTGCAGAGAAAACCAATCAAGTGGGAGGTTCTGGAGTAGAGACCAGCAATCTAGGAAACATATAATTATCTACCCCTCACACACACACACACACACACACACACACACACACACACACACACACACACACACACACACACACACACACACACACACACACACACACACACACACACACACACACACACACACACACACACACACACACACACACACACACACACACACACACACACACACACACACACACACACACACACACACACACACACACACACACACACACACACACACACACACACACACACACACACACACACACACACACACACACACACAGTGAATCTGTGTACACAACAGGATATGAATCATCGCAACAAGCTACCCGAGTGCATGAGGGGCCCTTTACTGTACACACACACAATATTTAGTCCAGGCAGCTTTGTGTAGTGTTGGTCTGAACTCAATCTGTGTCACGCTGCCTTCCAGCCCAGCTGGACTCTGCATCTGCTTCCTGTCCTAGACCACACCCCCCCCCCCCCCCCCCCCCCGTGACCTCAGACAGCTTAGGGCCACCGCTGACCTCACGCCCCATAAATCCACTCATACACTTCAACAAAGACAGACAAGCACACATGCAGACATAAAGAGCAGCATGCTAATGTTCACACTCACACACAGAGACAGACACACACACACAGAGACAGACACACACATGTTTGGATTTGGTACTAATGACCAAAGCCTCAACCTCAGGGTAGAGAATTGAATTTCCAATCATCTCCATCTGCTAGTGTGTGTGAGAGATGGGAGAACCCTATTACTGAGGTGTGTGAGTGTGTGTGTGTGTCCCTGAAAGGGCCCCTTATGCAACCCCTTGTTGCATTGTTCCATTTGCACAGAGCCACAACATGTCTGTGTGTGTGTCTTTATCTGCTGCTTGAACACTCGGTCACTGTCCTGCAGGAACCACTTAGGTTGAGAATTCCATGGAGGAGGGCCAGAACAATGTGTTTGGTGGCCTCTGCTTTGACCCTCAGAACACACACACACACACACAGTGCATTTATGAGCGTAATGTTCTGTTAATGCTCTGTTTGAACATTCTGTTTCTTTGTAGTGCAGCAATACCATTCATGTTTAGTGTCCCCTTATCGAAACGTAATGAATCCAGCTTTGATTAAACATCAATTAGTTATAAAAGAAAGCCACAAGGAATGTCAGCCCTTGACATTTATTTTGCTCTGTCTATCCTTTAGAGGCTGTGTTTGTGTGTGTTCGTGCGTGCAGGCGTGTGTGTGCTCTGACAAGTCCACTGACAAGTGCACTCTGGTCCTAATGCACAGGATGAGTGCACTACTGCTCAGGGAACCAGAGGAAATGGCCAACACAGTCCTAATACTGTCCAGACAGAGAGAGACAGAGAGAGAGACAGAGAGAGACAGAGAGAGAGACAGAGAGAGAGACAGAGAGAGAGACAGAGAGAGAGAGACAGAGAGAGACAGACAGAGAGAGACAGACAGAGAGAGACAGACAGAGAGAGAGAGACAGAAAGGGCAAGAGTGAGAGAAATAATGTGTGCCTTCGATTCCCATACTGCCTGACACACACACATTGTGAAACCACCTCTCTGCATAGTGGGGGGACACACACAAAATTGTCACTCACCAAGCATTTTCCGTTGACACATACAGCTCCAGGCTCTTTACTGCAGGCAGTGCCGTCCAGGACGCGACCAAAGTTGTAGTAGAAGTTGTGACCCAGGGCCAGACAGCTCAACTCACATGGGTTAGAACCTTAGGAGAGGAGGGAAGTTAGAGTAGGTGGTATTATATAACAATCTAAACGTACACATACAGCACTAATCAAAAGTTTGGACACACCTACTCATTCCAGGGTTTTTCTTTATTTTTTACTATTTTCTACATTGTAGAATAATTGTGAAGACATCAAAACTATGAAATAACACATATGGAATCATGTAGTAACCAAAAAAGTGTTAAACAAATCAAATTGCCAAGAGTGTGCAAAGCTGTCATCAAGGTAAAGGTTGGCTACTTTGAAGAATCTCAAATATTAAATATATTTTGATTTGTTTAACACTTTTTTTGGTTACTACATGATTCCATATGTGTTATTTTATAGTTTTGATGTCTTCACTATTAATCTACAATGTAAAAAATAGTAAAAATAAAGAAAAACCCTGGAATTAGTAGGTGTGTCCAAACTTTTGACTGATACTGTATATACAACCACCTCACTGACAGACATTACCTCTCAGCTACACTAAACAGTACAGTTACAGGTACTAGAAAGTTGGGTTAGTCAGGTTACTGGCTGCAGTGTCTATGAAACATTGCATTCTAGTCTATTGTCTCCTAGCCATAGCACAGCAGTACAGGGTTTAAAAATGTTTTTACATTAGAATTGAAGGAAGGAGGTAACTTGTAGCAGGTGGGGGACAGATAGGAATGGAATGAGGTAGGAGAAGAGGGAAGGAGGTAGGAGGTAGGAGAAGGAGGTAGGAGAAGGAGGTAGGAGAAGGAGGTAGGAGGTAGGAGAAGGGGGAAGGAGGTAGGAGAAGGAGGTAGGAGAAGGGGGAAGGAGGTAGGAGAAGGGGAAAGGAGGTAGGAGGTAGGAGAAGGGGAAGGAGGTAGGAGAAGGGGTAAGGGGGGAAGGAGGTAGGAGAAGGGGGAAAGAGGTAGGAGAAGGAGGTAGAAGAAGGGGGAAGGGGGGAAGGAGGTAGGAGAAGGGGGAAGGAGGTAGGAGGTAGGAGAAGGGGAAGGAGGTAGGAGAATAGGTAGGAGATGGGGGAAGGAGGTAGGAGGTAGGAGAAGAGGGAAAGGAGGTTGGAGAAGGGGAAAGGAGGTAGGAGGAGAGGGAAAGGAGGTTGGAGAAGGGGAAAGGAGGTAGGAGGAGAGGGAAGGAGGTAGGAGGTAGGAGGAGAGGGAAGGAGGTAGGAGAAGAGGGAATGGGGGAAGGAGGTAGGAGAAGAGGGAAGGGGGGAAGGAGGTAGGAGAAGAGGGAAGGGGGGAAGGAGGTAGGATAAGAGGGAAAGGGGGAAGGGGGTAGGAGAATGGGGAAGGAGGTAGGAGAAGAGGGAAGAAGGTAGGAGAAGGGGGAAGTGGGGAAGCAGTGGTGGGGGATAGGGTGCAGAGGGGAAAGAGTGAAACAGGTCAGTGGAGAGTATGGACTGAACTCATAATACAGGTGTGGCCAAATGACAAGCAGATTTCCAAATGGACACATGCCACATTTAGCACGCACACGCACACACACACACACACGTGTCATGCCTCACCGACCTCCATGGAAGGTGGTCCATCTGTAGCTTTTTCCAGCCACCAGCGGTCTGTCGTTGTAGGCAGAACACTGCATCTCCCTGAAGTCCTCTGAGCCCCCAGTACACCCCTACAGCAGACAGACACAGAGAGACCTGGTTACCCAGTGCTATGCACTCACACGTGCATGCCTCAAAACACCTCACCATCTGATGTTAATATGTTTAGAGTTCATTAATATACTGTACTGGGCTCCCGAGTGGCGCAGCGGTCTAAGGCACTGCATCTCAGTGCTTGAGGCGTCACTACAGACCCCCTGGTTCGATTCCAGGCTGTATCACAACTGGCCGTGATTGGGAGTCCCATAGGGCGGCGCACAATTGGCCCAGCGTCGTCCGGGTTTGGCTGGTGTAGGCCATCATTGTAAATAAGAATTTGTTCTTAACTGACTTGCCTAGTTAAATAATGGTAAAATAAAAAAATTTTTAAAAAATACTGACTCACTGTCTAAACACACACCCACACGTCTGACACACAGGATCCGCACCGTATACTTTCCAAGAAAACGGTATATCTTCAAGAATATATATCATGAGGGTGTAGATGAAAAGTCTATGTTATATCTATCTATTTATGGGACTCCGATAGAAGCATATGCACTGTTCATATAGTATCAGGAGCTCAACTTCTGTACAGTACAATGAAGTGACAGGTTCATGTTTTCAGTGAAACTGATCACGCCCAGACAGCATACCTGCTTGGTTAAATATAGTAACAGCACAGTTCACATTCACTGAACCAACTTTGTTATCAGCCCTCAAGCACACTCAGCTTATCGTTTCAAAATGTTTGACAACAATATGAAAGTCTGCATCGATTAAGACCATTCTGTATAGAAATCCATCATTCAAAAGTTGTTGTGATTCTGATTACAACTTTTTTGAAGGAGAACAGATAAAAAAAATTATTTGGCTTGGTTATTCTTAGACAGTGAAGAAAGGGATGATGTAGGGTTAAAAGTGATTGACTTTAGGGCGGACCGGGAATCAAACCCTTGTGTCTTGGGGCAAAGCGTGATTGGGGGTCTGCAGTAGACAGCACATGATAACAAGTTACAGTTACAACAAGACAGTGGAATCTACAGTGGGGAGAACAAGTATTTGATACACTGCCGATTTTGCAGGTTTTCCTACTTACAAAGCATGTAGAGGTCTGTAATTTGTATCATAGGTACACTTCAACTGTGAGAGACGGAATCTAAAACAAAAATCCAGAAAATCACATTGTATGATTTTTAAGTAATTAATTTGCATTTTATTGCATGACATAAGTATTTGATCACCTACCAACCAGTAAGAATTCCGGATCTCACAGACCTGTTAGTTTTTATTTAAGAAGCCCTCCTGTTCTCCACTCATTACCTGTATTAACTGCACCTGTTTGAACTCATTACCTGTATAAAAGACACCTGTCCACACACTCAATCAAACAGAATCCAACCTCTCCACAATGGCCAAGACCAGAGAGCTGTGTAAGAACATCAGGGATAAAATTGTAGACCTGCACAAGGCTGGGATGGGCTACAGGACAATAGGCAAGCAGCTTGGTGAGAAGGCAACAACTGTTGGCGCAATTATTAGAAAATGGAAGAAGTTCAAGATGACGGTCAATCACCCTCGGTCTGGGGCTCCATGCAAGATCTCAACTCGTGGGGCATCAATGATTATGAGGAAGGTGAGGGATCAGCCCAGAACTACACGGCAGGACCTGGTCAATGACCTAAAGAGAGCTGGGACCACAGTCTCAAAGAAAACCATTAGTAACACACTACGCCGTCATGGATTAAAATCCTGCAGCACACGCAAGGTCCCCCTGCTCAAGCCAGCGCATGTCCAGGCCCGTCTGAAGTTTGCCAATGACCATCTGGATGATCCAGAGGAGGAATGGGAGAAGGTCATGTGGTCTGAATAGACAAAAATAGAGCTTTTTGGTCTAAACTCCACTCGCCGTGTTTGGAGGAAGAAGAATGATGAGTACAACCCCAAGAACACCATCCCAACCATGAAGCATGGAGGTGGAAACATCATTTTTTGGGGATGCTTTTCTGCAAAGGGTACAGGACAACTGCACCGTATTGAGGGGAGGATGGATGGGGCCATGTATCGCGAGATCTTGGCCAACAACCTCCTTCCCTCAGTAAGAGCATTGAAGATGGGTCGTGGCTGGGTCTTCCAGCATGACAACGACCCGAAACACACAGCCAGGGCAACTAAGGAGTGGCTCCGTAAGAAGCATCTCAAGGTCCTGGAGTGGCCTAGCCAGTCTCCAGACCTGAACCCAATAGAAAATCTTTGGAGGGAGCTGAAAGTCTGTATTGCCCAGCGACAGCCCCGAAACCTGAAGGATCTGGAGAAGGTCTGTATGGAGGAGTGGGCCAAAATCCCTGCTGCAGTGTGTGCAAACCTGGTCAAGACCTACAGGAAACGTATGATCTCTGTAATTGCAAACAAAGGTTTCTGTAACAAATATTAAGTTCTGCTTTTCTGATGTATCAAATAGTTATGTCATGCAATAAAATGCAAATTAATTACTTAAAAATCATACAATGTGATTTTCTGGATTTTTGTTTTAGATTCCGTCTCTCACAGTTGAAGTGTACCTATGATAAAAATTACAGACCTCTACATGCTTTGTAAGTAGGAAAACCTGCGAAATCGGCAGTGTATCAAATACTTGTTCTCCCCACTGTATGTGTTACACAAACTCCCCAAAAAAAGCAGCAAGTGACAAATTGAAAGGTTACAAATTCCTGTCATACACACAAGGCTGATGCAGGGTTCCACATCTGTTTGTGCTTTAGCCAACTCCTAGTTCTGTTGTGTTTGTCTGTTGTCATGCCAACGTGTCTTGTCCTATGGCAGGAGTCAGAGGAGTTGGCACTTCAACAAATGAGTCCAGGGATGTGTTAATTAGGCCCCGAAAGGGGAAAAACAGACTAAAGGGACTTCCTGGACCTATCCAAAACGAAACACTAATTTAAATATTCCTTTACAAAACATTTTAAAACGTTTTCCATTGCGTGCCCTACACAAGCTTGACACTCCGCTGCATGATATTCTGGATGTTGTACTGGACCACTAGGTCTTGGCATGTTATGATAGACATGTGCAAACACAGCATACTGGTTTCCATGTGTGGTGATGTCATCGTGTTGACACATACCTTGGGGTTGCAGATCTTGTATTGTCTGGGGTCTCCTGAGCATGGCCCGCCAACTGGGTTCCTGGGACAGAGTTCAGTCATTTATGAAAATGAGAATGACTTAGCAATAAGAAGGGTTCTATGGTGGAACAATCAAATAAATGGGGGGGGGGGGGGGGGGGGTGCTTTGCCTGAGAGTTTCCTTTTGCAAGGGGGAGACTTAGTTTTTGCCGGAAATCAAAATTTCAAACACATATGAACACCAAAGTTAAACATGCAGCTGACCAAATTACGCGAGATTTTACTTCTGGGTTACAGAGATTACTGTAAACCTACTGAACACAAGGATGAGGGTCCTCTGTAGCTCAGCTGGTAGAGCATGGCGCTTGTAACGCCAAGGTAGTGGGTTCTATCCCCGGGACCACCCATACACAAAAAATGTATGCACGCATGACTGTAAGTCGCTTTGGATAAAAGCGTCTGCTAAATGGCATTTTATTATTATTATTATTATTATTATTATTATTATTATTATTATTATTATTATTATTATTATTATTATGAGCCTCCAGCCAAATGTTTTCATTTTGAGAAGTAGTAAATCTGACTGGGACCATTGTGGTCAAAATGTTATGTTTTATACATATTTCCACAAAATAAGGTTTGAATAACACTTTGAAATTGTGAAAATTATGGTAATGCACTTTTAGTGTAAGAGCTGTTTGAAAAGACAGCCTGAAATTTCAGCCTGTTTTAATGGGATGGAGCTTTGGCCTGCCTGGTGACATCACTAGGCGGTAAATTAGTTAATAAACCAATAAGAAAGAGTTCAAAACTCTGCCAATTACCCAGAAATTATTTGATATTGAGATAAAAACAGCTGCATTGGACCTTTAATGAATTGGATTCATACATAAGAAATAGAATGACTAGAACAGGCAAAGCTCTTAAGACCCCAGCAATTTGACTGTACACTTAAGGGCACACTAAATAAGGCCACTGGTCATCCCATTACAGAAAGCTGACTTGAATGGGAAAGTTTGTGGTAGTCATTCTGTTTCCCATGTTGTATTACTAGACAGATCACAGCAAATACAGAGAAAGCAGCCTACAAAGTCATTCACTTTCATTTTTTGAGGATTAACCTGTTTGAAGTAGATCTCTGTTGTGATTGGTCCATCCCTGGTTCTTACCTGGTGATGCAGGTGCGTGTACGCACCGAGGCCCCTCCCCCACATGAGCGCGAGCACACAGACCAGCCGTTCCACGAGGCCCATTCGTTCCTGTAGTGCAGCTGTCGTCGGGCACGCGCTGGACGACCCTCCGACGGACCCCACGCAGACACCCAGGAAGACTGAGACACAGAAGGTCAGAGGTCAACATAATGTATTGACGTAAAGTAAACTAGATTCTATCTATTGATATATTTATATGGTTCACATACTATATAAACAGCATTCTGCATCAACTGATTATTCATTGATTTACTACAGAATTGATCCCAAAGAGCCAAGGCCATTAGCTTATTGGTTGGACGATGGATTCTCTAGGGGCCCAATTATGATTCCTTAGAAGATACGTCACTTTGGATTGAACGATTGACTGATTGATTTGGTCATTCAACAATACACGTAGACAACAGTCAAATCAGTTTACATTATTACCACTCACATATTATAATTAAAGCAGTACATTTATTCCAAATGATTGAGCATGTAAATGTATTGCCAGAATAAAGCCAACAACTCTGCAGACGCATGCCAGATCTTACAATGCCTGGATAAGTATTTAACATATCAGTCTATGTGTGTGTGGTTGTGTGTGCGACTGTGTGTGTTTGAGTGCATCAATGTGTTTGTGTGTGAGGAGGGGGTGAAAGCGAGGTATTAGTGAGGATAAATACCATAAATGTGTGAAAGGGGTGTGTAGTGTAGTGTGTGTGTGTGTGTGTGTGTGTGTGTTTGTTCACACCCTGCTACCTGTCAACAAGATCACCTTGGGGAAGCCAGTTGTTTAGTGCTATATATAAAAACTTCTTCTCTATCACATAAATCTATTTCGTGTGTGTGTGTGTGTGTGTGTGTGTGTTCACACCCTGCTACCTGTCAACAAGATCACCTTGGGGAAGCCAGTTGTTAAGTGCTATATATAAAAACTTCATCTCTATCACATAAATCTATTTCAAGTGTGTGTGTGTGTAGTGTGTGTGTGTGTTTGTTCACACCCTGCTACCTGTCAACAAGATCACCTTGGGGAAGCCAGTTGTTTAGTGCTATATATAAAAACTTCATATCTATCACATAAATCTATTTCAAGTGTGTGTGTGTGTGTGTGTGTATGTGTGTGTGTGTTCACACCCTGCTACCTGTCAACAAGATCACCTTGGGGAAGCCAGTTGTTTAGTGCTATATATAAAAACTTCATCTCTAGCACATAAATGCTCCTGGTTATCCGTAAATAAATAAGAAACACGAACAATTGTGCCTACTGGTTTGCTTAATAAGTTATTATTCATACTTTTACTTTGATACTTAAGTACATTTTAGTAATTACATTTACTTTTGATACTTAAGTATATTTAAAACCAAATACTTTTATTCAAGTAGTATTTTACTGGGTGACTTTCACTTTTACTTGAGTCATTTTCTATTAAGGTATCTTTACTTTTACTCAAGTATGACAATTGGGTACTTTTTCCACCACTGATTACGAGCCTAGTTGGTTAAGCTACAGAAAAAGACAGCAACCTTCCCACTAGCCATGATTGGCTGAGATAATGAGTGGCTGGACATGCCGAGAGACGAGTTCGGATTGGTCTGCAGTGAGGGAAAAAAGTATTTGATCCCCTGCTGATTTTGTATGTTTGCCCACTGACAAAGAAATGATCAGTCTATAATTTTAATGGTAGGTTTATTTGAACAGTGAGAGACAGAATAACAACAAAAACATCCATAAAAACGCATGTCAAAAATATTATAAATTTATTTGCATTTTAATGAGGGAAATAAGTATTTGACCCCCTCTCAATCAGAAAGATTTCTGGCTCCCAGGTGTCTTTTATACAGGAAACGAGCTGAGATTAGGAGCACACTCTTAAAGGGAGTGCTCCTAATCTCAGCTTGTTCCCTGTATAAAAGACACCTGTCCAAGACCAAAGAGCTCTCCAAGGATGTCAGGGACAGGATTGTAGACCTACACAAGGCTGGAATGGGCTACAAGACCATCGCCAAGCAGCTTGGTGAGAAGGTGACAACAGTTGGTGCGATTATTCGCAAATGGAAGAAACACAAAAGAACTGTAAACCCCCCCGGCCTGGGGCTCCTTGCAAGATCTCACCTCGTGGAGTTGCAATGATCATGAGAACGGTGAGGAATCAGCCCAGAACTACACAGGAGGATCTTGTCAATGATCTCAAGGCAGCTGGGACCATAGTCACCAAGAAAACAATTGGTAACACACTACGCCGTGAAGGACTGAAATCCTGCAGCGCCCGCAAGGTCCCCCTGCTCAAGAAAGCACATATACAGGGCCGTCTGAAGTTTGCCAATGAACATCTGAATGATTCAGAGGAGAACTGGGTGAAAGTGTTGTGGTCAGATGAGACCAAAATCGAGCTCTTTGGCATCAACTCAACTCGCCGTGTTTGGAGGAGGAGGAATGCTGCCTATGACCCCAAGAACACCATCCCCACCGTCAACCATGGAGGTGGAAACATTATGCTTTGGGGGTGTTTTTCTGCTAAGGGGACAGGACAACTTCACCGCATCAAAGGGATGATGGACGGGGCCATGTACCGTCAAATCTTGGGTGAGAACTTCCTTCCCTCAGCCAGGACATTGAAAATGGGTCGTGGATGGGTATTCCAGCATGACAATGACCCAAAACACACGGCCAAGGCAACAAAGGAGTGGCTCAAGAAGAAGCACATTAAGGTCCTGGAGTGGCCTAGCCAATCTCCAGACCTAAAACCCATAGAAAATCTGTGGAGGGAGCTGAAGGTTCGAGTTGCCAAACATCAGCCTCGAAACCTTAATGACTTGGAGATGATCTGCAAGGAGGAGTGGAACAAAATCCCTCCTGAAATGTGTGCAAACCTGGTGACCAACTACAAGAAACGTCTGACCTCTGTGATTGCCAACAAGGGTTTTGCCACCAAGTACTAAGTCATGTTTTGCAGAGGGGTCAAATACTTATTTCCCTCATTCAAATGCAAATACATTTATAACATTTTTGACATGCGTTTTTCTGGATTTTTTGTTGTTGTTATTCTGTCTCTCACTGTTCAAATAAACCTACCATTAAAATTATAGACTGATCATGTCTTTGTCAGTGGGCAAACGTACAAAATCAGCAGGGGATCAAATACTTTTTTCCCTCACTGTAGCACACTTCTGTCTATTTGAGCTGGTCAGTATGTGTAGGTAATCGTGTCTAACGTGGCTTTAAAAAAATGTATTGCATAGTAAAACTGCATAAGTGTTGCTCTCTACTTTCTGGAGGACCGAGTTTTGAAAAGTATGATAGCTAAGGAGATGGAGAAAACATTCTCAAACTAAGGGCAACCATGGCATCTGTGACAGGGAGACGCATCCATCCATGATGTATACGGGTAATATAGTCTAGCTAACTACATTTTCAGATATTACACATTTCTAATTTTGACAGAAAGTAGTTTCATTTCAAGTTAAAGTGTACTGTTAGCTAGCTAGCTAATGTTAGCTGGCTGGCTCGCTAGCTAATGTTACGTGTATGATCTTTTTATTCGTATCTCAGAGCCATTTGCTTTGCTAGTTATAGCCTAATGTTAGCTAGCAAACATTGAACCTGGTTGGTTAGCTACCTGCAGATTCATGCAGGGTAGTAACGTCATGAGTTGGGATTATGGTTCATTATTTACCTAGCTAGCTAGCTAGCTACATGTCTTAACAAAAGACACCACTATGCAAGTAACCATTTCAATAGAATGTCACTGCCACAACTGTTGATAGACGTAGCTGGTAAATTTGCTCTGGCTAACTACTCCGATTTCAGAGCACTCCCGTCTGAGTGTGCCAGAGCGCAGAATAACTGACAAATTCACGAACACTTACCACCCGTTGAATATGGCCGGTGTCAGTAAACGTTGGCAAAAAAGCGTAAATTGTTGCCAGCAGCACAGTTGCAGTCACCAATGCTCTGGATAACATAAAAACAGCCTAACCAGCTCTGCTAGGGTGAGTAATGGTCAGTGAGCTGTTCTCTCATTTGTGTCTGGAAGCAGCTAGCAAGTTAGCCAGTTAGCTTGGGTGCTTGACTGCTGTTGCTAGTACAGAACGCTCGGATCAACGCTTAAAGAGATGGGTGGGGCTAAAGCTTAAGAGGGTGTGAGCGATGGTGAATGAGTGTAGACAAAGAAGAGCTCTCCAGTAGGTACCAAAACATTCAAAGGCCATTTTCTCAAAAGTGAGGTTACAAGTTTATCAACTTTCAAAGCAGCATTACTTTACCATTGTTCCTCAAATGCAGTGTATGATATACCATTTTGTAGCTCTGTGTCTCTGCTTTTATCCAATGTAAAAAGACACCATTTCAAATGTTGCTACATAAGACCGAATCAAGGTGGTCGGGGTCCTAGATCAACAGTCCTACTCTGAGACGCTTCCAGAATACGGGCCCTGATGAAGCAGATGCAAAACACGTCATTCATACCATTTCTATTCACACCTTAATAAAGACTAAACACTATGATTGGAATCTATGGTAGTTCTCAAGGTTGATTGTTGTTTTTCAAGTGTATAATTTTGCATCTGAATGACTCAGGTAAGATTTCAGGTAGGACTCAGGTAAGATTTCAGGTAAGACTCAGGTAAGAGTTTAGGTAAGACAATAAAGACTTCCACAAAGTTGAATTGTTGTTTGTGTAACATGGTGGATGGACAAAGCACAGGGGAGCAGCATTATACAGTGTGCTGGCCTTTCTTTATATATAGTGCATTTTTGCCCAGCACCTGTTTTCTTTGGGTTCTGTGTGTAGTGACACGCCGCAGGCTCATGGTCTCGTGATAAGGTGGCCCTGCTTGAGACTTCAAAATCAATGTCACGTCTATAACGGTGTACTCCCTGTTCACCCATGACTGTGTGGCCAGGCACGTCTCCAACTCAATTATCAAGTTTGCTGACAACACAACACTGGTAGGCCTGATTCCCAACAATGATGAGGAAGTGAGAGCGCTGGCAGAGTGGTGCCAGGAAAATAACCTCTCCCTCAACATCAACAAAACGAAGGAGCTGATCGTTTACTACAGGAAACAGCAGAGAGAGCACAACCCATCCACATCGACGGGCCGCAGTGGCGAGGGTAAAAAGCTTCATGTTCCTCTGCGTGCACATCACTAGCGACCTGAAATGGTCCCTTCACACAGACAGGGTGGTGAAGAAGGTGCAACAGCGCCTCTTCAACCTGAGGAGGCTGAAGGAATTCGGCTTAGCACCTAAGACCCTCACGAACTTCTACAGATGCACCATTGTGAGCATCCTGTCGGGCTGTATCACCGCCTGGTACAGCAATTGCACCGTCCGCAACCACAGGGCTCTCCAGATGGTGGTGTGGTCAGCCCAACGCTTCATCGGGGGAACACTACCTGCCCTCCGGGACATCTACAGCACCCGGTGTCACAGGAAGGCCAAGAAGATCAAGGACCTCAGCCTCCCCGAGACACAGCCTGTTCACCCTGCTACCACCTATAAAGGCGGAGACAGTACAGGTGCTTCAAAGCTGGGACCGAGAGACTGATAAACAGCTTCTATCTCCAGGCCATCAGACTGTTAAACAGTCACTACTAGCCGGCCTCCGCCCAGTACCCTGCCCTGAACCTTAGACTCTGTCACATAATGTTTATATGCTGTTTTACCCAATTAATATGTATATACTGTATTCTAGTCATGGCTAATCCTATTTAACTATTGCTATACACACAACTTTCTATTCACATACTGTCCATATGGTCGATACACATCATTCACATACATATACAGTGCCTTCAGAAAGTATTCATACCCCTTGACTTTTTCAAAATGTTGTTGTGTTACAAAGTGGGATTCAAATGTATTTAATTTCCATTTTTTGTAAACGATCTGCACAAATAACTCTGTAATGTCAAAGTGGAAGAAAATTTTTCTAAAAATGTAAATGTATGTAAAATAAGTATTCAATCCCCTTAGTTAATACATGTTAGAATCAACTTAGGCAACGATTGCGGCTGTGAGTCTTTCTGGGTAAGTCTCTAAGAACTTAGCAAACCTGGATTTTACTATATTTGCTTTTTAAAATTCTTCAAGCTCTGTTAAGTTGGTTGTTGATCCTTGCTACATAGCCATTGTCAAGTCTTGCCATAGATTTTCAAGCCGATTTAAGTCAGAACTGTAACTAGGCCACTCAGGAACATTCAATGTCATCTTGGTAAGTAACACCAGTGTATATTTGGCATTGCGTTTTAGGTTATAGTTCTGCTGAAAGGTGGATTTGTCCCCCAGTGTCTGTTGGAAAGCAGACTAAACCAGGTTTTCCTCTAGGATTTTGCCTGTGCTTAGCTCTATTCCTTTAATTGTTATCCTAAAAAACTCCCTAGTCCTTACCGATGACAAACATACCCATAACATGATGCAGCCACCAACATGCTTGAAAATATGAATAGTGGTATTCAGTGATGTTGTGTTGGATTTGCCCCAAACATAACACATAATGCTTTGTATTCAGGACAAAAAGTTCATTTGTTTGCCACATTTTTTGCAGTATTACTTTAGTGCCTTATTGCAAACATGATGCATGTTTTGAAATATTTGTATTCTGTACAGACTTCCTTCTTTTCACTCTGTCAATTGTTAGTATTGTGCAGTAACTACAATGTTGTTGATTAATCCTCAGTTTTCTCCCATCACAGCCATTAAACTCTGTAACTGGCTTAAAATCACCATTGGCCTCATGGTGAAATCCCTAAACGGTTTCCTTCCTCTCCGGCAACTGAGTTAGGAAGGACACCTGTATCTTTGTAGTGACTGGGTGTATTGATACACCATCCAAAGTGTAATTAATAACTTCACCATGCTCAAAGAGATAGTCAATGTCAGATTATATATATTTTTACCCATCTACCAATAGGTGCCCTTCTTTGCGAGGCATTGGAAAACCTCCTTGGTCTTTGTCGTTGAATCTGTGCTTCAAATTCACTGCTCGACTGAGGGACGTTACAGATAATTGTATGTGTGGGGTACAGAGATGAGGTAGTCATTCAAAAATCATGTTAAACACTATTATTGTGGAGGCGAAAGAAACGCACACCTATTTAGGCGAGGTGCTGACTAACAGAGTAGAACACATATTTAGGCGAGGTGCTGGCTAACAGAGTAGAACACCTATTTAGGTGAGGTGCTGGCTCACGGAGTAGAACACCTGTTTAGGAGAGGTGCTGGCTAGCGGAGTAGAACACCTATTTAGGCGAGGTGCTGGCTAACAGAGTAGAACACCTATTTAGGCGAGGTGCTGGCTAACGGAGTAGAACACTTGAAAAAGAAAAGGAAAGCTGCACACTCTAAGAGCTCAGATGTTATAATTTAATAACCTAATAACCAACGTTTGTACTGTCGAAACGTTGGTTATTAGGTTATTAAATTATAACATCTGAGCGCCTAGAGTGTGCGGCTCTCCTTTTCTTTTTCAAACACTAGTATTGCATACAGTTAGTCCATGCAACTTACTATCTGTCTTGTTAAGCACATTTTTACTTCTGAACTTATTTAGGATTGCCATAACAAAGGGTTTGAATACTTATTGATGCAAGACATTTCAGCAACGTTTTTATTAAATTTGTAAACATTTCTAAAAACATAATTCCACTTTGACATTATGGGGTATGGTGTGTAGATCAGTGACACAAAATCTAAATGTAATCCCTTTTAAATTCAGGCTGTAACACAACAAAATGTGGAAAAAGTAAAGGGGTGTGAATACTTTCTGAAGGCACTGTTTATTTATATTCCACTAATTTCCTGCAATTCTATCCATTTTGCTATGTGGTTTTGTCCTGTGTATTTAAATACTGTATTCTCGACATAGCTCATTCTAATATTTCTACTACTGTACATTGCATTTTAGTTACACTGTTTATACACACACACACACACACACACACACACACACACACACACACACACCTCATATTTATTTATATACTGGATTCTTGACATAGCTCACTCTAATATACAGTTGAAGTCGGAAGTTTACATACACCTTAGCCAAATACATTTAAACTCTGTTTTTCACAATTCCTGACATTTAATCCTAGTAAAAATTCCCTGTCTTAGGTCTGTTAGGATCACCACTTTACTTAATAGTAGAGAAAATGATTTATTTCAGCTTTTATTTCTTTCATCACATTCCCAGTGGGTCAGAGGTTTACATACACTCAATTAGTATTTGGTAGCATTGCCTTTAAATTGTTTAACTTGGGTCAAACGTTTTGGGCAGCCTTCCACAAGCTTCCCACAATAAGTTGGGTGAATTTTGGCCCATTCCTCCTGACAGAGCTGGTGTAACTGAGTCAGGTTTGTAGGCCTCCTTGCTCGCACACGCTTTTTCAGTTATGCCCACACATTTTCTATAGGATTGAGGTCAGGGCTTTGTGATGGCCACTCCAATACCTTGACTTTGTTGTCCTTAAGCCATTTTGCCACAACTTTGGAAGTATGCTTGGGGTCATTGTCCATTTGGAAGACCCATTTGCGACCAAGCTTTAACTTCCTGACTGATGTCTTGAGATGTTGCTTCAATATATCCACATAATTTTCCTTCCTCATGATGCCAGCTATTTTGTGAAGTGCACCAGTCCCTCCTGCAGCAAAGCACCCCCACAGCATGATGCTGCCACCCCCGTGCTTCACGGTTGGGATGGTGTTCTTCGGCTTGCAAGCAACCCCCTTTTTCCTCCAAACATAACAATGGTCATTATGGCCAAACAGTTCTATTTTTGTTTCCAAAATGTACGATCTTTGTCCCCATGTGCAGTTGCAAACCGTAGTGTGCCTTTTTTATGGCGGTTTTGGAGCAGTGGCTTCTTCCTTGCTGAGCGGCCATTCAGATTATGTCGATATAGGACTCGTTTTACTGTGGATATTGATACTTTTGTACCTGTTTCCTCCAGCATCTTCACAAGGTCCTTTGCTGTTGTTCTGGGATTGATTTGCACTTTTTCGCACAAAAGTACGTTCATCTCTAGGAGACAGAACACGTCTCCTTCCTGAGCGGTATGACGGCTGCGTGTTCCCATGGTGTATATACTTACGTACTATTGTTTGTACAGATGGACGTGGTACCTTCAGGCATTTGGAAATTGCTCCCAATGATGAACCAGACTTGTGGAGGTCTACAATTTTCTTTCCGAGGTCTTGGCTGATTTCTTTTGATTTTCCCATGATGTCAAGCAAAGAGGCACTGAGTTTGAAGGTAGGCCTTGAAATACATCCACAGGTACACCTCCAATTGACTCAAATGATGTCAATTAGCCTATCAGAAGCCATCATTTTCTGGAATTTTCCAAGCTGTTTAAAGGCACAGTCAACTTAGTGTATGTAAACTTCTGACCCACTGGAATTGTGATACAGTGAATTATAAGTGAAATAATCTGTCTGTAAACAATTGTTGGAAAAATTACTTGTGTCATGCACAACGTAGATGTCCTAACCGACTTGCCAAAACTATAGTTTGTTAACAAGAAATTGTGTGGAATGGTTGAAAAACAAGTTTTAATGACTCCAACCTAAATGTATGTAAACTTCCGACTTCAACTGTATCTACTGCTGTACATACACTGTAAAAAGTAATTGTCTAACTCTTAAAGCGATTGTGTAGTGATTATCTCCAACTGCCTGTAGAACTCAAATCATATAAGTGGTACTAACTCAGATGTCAATCAGATGTTCTTATCGCTTACTGTTTTTGAGAACTGTTAACAAATAATAGGTTATTTTATAAATAACTTTATTTATCTTTGTTCTGCTAATCTAAAGTTGATTTAATATTTTAAGGTCAATCTAACATTTATTAAGTTGTTCTTACTTGATTCTATTATGTTTTACATCTTTAATTTAAAGAATAAAGTAGTAGTCAGACACATTGATATTTGAGTAAAAAAACACTTGATTTATCTGATCTAGAATTATTACGTTTTTGTAAGATATTAATACTTAAGTGGGTAATTATAATTTTGACTTTATTTTGCATGGAAGTTTGAAGAAAGAAAAGTATATTTCTAAAAACCATGTGCACCACTCTTAATGCCAGAGGCTAATGCAGCATCCTGTTCTGCTTACAGGTAGCTCTACCTTACTGCTAGAGGAATGTGCTCATAAATGTACTTAGCAGAACTAATTACTTTTTACAGGGTATTATTCTTAGTATATCTCATGTTATTTAATCTGGTGTATATATGCACAGATTGCGTTTGGATTACTGTTACAGTGCTTTTTGGGTTGTTCATTGGATTAGTTCTGAAATGTATTGATTCCCTGTTGTGTTTTTTATTTATTTGATATTTTCTTATTATTTGTTTACTTTTTTTACATTAAACTGCATTGTTAGGAGCTAGTAATTTAAGCATTTCGTTGCAACCACTATAAAATCTGCTAATCTGTGTATGCGACCAATAAACTTTGATTTGAGACTTTGGTTTCTATCATGGGTGACCTGGGTTCAGATCCCGCCCATGACTTCACCTTTGTTGGCTTCAAGAGTTTGGCACATACCTACCTTAGTTGGACAAATCCCTGTAAAGTGCTCATTTCGATCGTTCCAGCATGCCTCCCCTTTTCACTATAGCCCAGTCAGTCAGAGGAATGACACTGATGATTGGCTGAGGGTTAACAGACATGGATGGGCTTGGTTGACTGCCTCAGCTAGTCTCAGCCACCTGAGGGCAATGGGAGTGTGTGTGTGTTTGAGAGAGAGAGAGAGAGAGAGAGAGAGAGAGAGAGAGAGAGAGAGAGAGAGAGAGAGAGAGAGAGAGAGAGAGAGAGAGAGAGAGAGAGAGAGAGAGAGAGAGAGAGAGAGAGAGAGAGAGAGAGAGAGAGAGAGAGAGAGAGAGAGAGAGAGAGGTATGTGTGAGAGAGCAAGAGAGAGAAAGAAAGAGTAAGAGTGAAAGAAAGAGTCCAGGGCCAACCTCAAGTTCAGTTTTGCTGCCACTTTTAGTGGAGCTGCCTTTTAAACCGTTCTGTCTGTGCGTCAATGTTCAGAGGGACACTTGAGAGGGAGGCCTTTGGCTTTGACGTCTCTGACCAACTATTTGCGGAGGGACAGAATGGAAGGAGTGGATGGAATTCCACGAGAAAGTCATGTTAATAAAAACACTGCTTAGTTCGAGAGGGGGGGGGCATCTTAGTCACTCTCTCTGTCACCGCCTGTGGACAGGGGACTATTTGTGTACGTGTGCATGTGTGTCAGGAAAGCCCCCTTCCCCTCAGGCTCTCCCTAACAACCAGACAAACAGTGATGAAAGATGGCCGCTCCGCTTGGAGAAGAAGCGAGGGGCAACGCAGCAATTAGAGCGTGCCCAGATGGGAGAGAGATGGAGAGCAACAACCAGCCCTATAGGAACACGCTAAACGCTACACAAACATTCCAATCAGCTCCTTTCTTCCAGAACCTCAAAACCTCAATAGCCATGCCAGCAGGACCCCTCATCACATCTGATACTAGTCGGATAACTTTGATTTGTATATTATCTAAATGACCTGGATTTTCCTCAGGGAAACACTGGAGAACAGGGATTTGGGGTGTGTCCCAAATGGCACCCTATTCCTTATATAGTCCACTACTTTTGACCAGGGCCCATAGGGTTAGGGTTAGGAGTGCACTATATAGGGAATAGGGTGCCATTTGGTACTCAACATTCTTCGCACAGATTAGAGCATTACACTAATCAGGCCCTGTTCTCAGACCTGTTTGTGCTGTCTTGACAACTCCTATGGTCATTGTCAAGCCAATAGGAGTTGGCAAGACAGCACAAACAGATCTGGGACCAGGTTACTAAATGGGGCCTGTGAGTTTATAAAGCGTCCAGCCAGGATGGGTTCAATTCCATTTCACTTCAGCCATTTCAGGGGGATGATTGGAAATGTCCCATCACTGTCCCATTAATGGAACATACAGTACCAGTCAAAAGTTTGGACACCTACACATTCAAGGGTTTTTCTTTATTTTTGCTATTTTCTACATTATAGAATAATAGTGAAGAAATCAAAACAATGAAATAACACATATGGAATCATGTAGTAGCCAAAAAAGTGTTATATTTTAGATTCTTCAAAGTAGCCACCCTTCGCCTTGATGACAGCTTTGCACACTCTTGGCAATCTCTCAACCAGCTTCACCTGGAATGCTTTTCCAACCATTTTGAATGAGTTCCCACATATGCTGAGCACTTGCTGGCTGCTTTTCCTTCACTCTGCAGTCCAACTCATACCAAACCATCTGGGTTGAGGTTGGGTGATTGTGGAGGCCAGGTCATCTGATGCAGCACTCCATCACTCTCCTTCTTGGTCAAATAGCCCTTACACAGCCTGGAGGTGTGTTGGGTCATTGTCCTGTTGAAAAACAAATGATAGTCCCACTAAGCGCAAACCAGATGGGATGGCATATCGCTGCAGAATGCTGTGGTAGCCATGCTGGTTAAGTGTGCCTTGAATACTAAATAAAATCACCAACAGTATCATCAGCAAAGCACCCCCACACCATCACACCTCCTCCTCCATGCTTCACGGTGGGAACCACACATGCAGAGATCATCCGTTCACCTACTCTGCGTCTCATAAAGACACGGCTGTTGGAACCAAAAATCTCAAATTTGGACTCATCAGACCAAAGGACAGATTTCCATCGGTCTAATGTCCATTGCTTGTGTTTATTGGACAAGCAAGTCTCTTCTTCTTATTGGTGTCCTTTAGTAGTGGTTTCTTTGCAGCAATTTGACCATGAAGGCCTGATTCACACGGTCTCCTCTGAACAGTTGATGTTGAGATGTGTCTGTTACTTGAACTCTGTGAAGCATTTATTTGGGCTGCAATTTCTGAGGCTGGTAACTCTAATTAACGTAACCTCTGCAGCAGAGGTAACTCTGGGTCTTCCATTCCTGTGGCGGTCCTCATGAGAGCCAGTTTCATCATAGAGCTTGAAATTGTCCGGATTGACTGACCTTAAAGTAATGATGGACCGTCGTTTCTCTTTGCTTATTTGAGCTGTTCTTGCCATAATATGGCTTGGTCTTTTACCAAATAGGGCTATCTTCTGTATACCACCCCTACCTTGTCACAACACAACTGATTGGCTCAAACACATTAAGAAGGAATTAAATTCCACAAATTCCCTTTTAACAAGGCAGACCTGTTTATTGAAATGCATTCCAGGTGACTACCTCATGAAGCTGGTTGAGAGAATGCCAAGAGTGTGCAAAGCTGTCATCAAGGCAAAGTGTGGCTACTATGAAGAATCTCAAATATAAAATATATTTTGTGTGTTATTTCATAGTTTTGATGTCTTCACTATTATTCTACAATGTAGAAAATAGTAAAAATAAAGAAAAACCCTGGTTTGAGTAGCTGTGTCCAAACTTTTGACTGGTACTGTAAATGTGGACTTTCATGAACTGACCCAAAACCGTTGGCATCCAGTCAGTAGGTGTTGAGGTGAATCCAAACATTCTTGTCTGAGCTTTCCTAGCGAAAGTGTTATTTGTTATTTAGTAGTGTTATCTTGACAACATGAAATCACACGCTCATAGAACAGTTAAGTGCTTCATTTTACAAATTCTGCTCGTTCACACATAGAATGTATAATTGTTACTCTCTCGCGGCTGTGCAGCAGGGCTGTGGAGAGAAATAAGAAACTTCTTTAGCGATGGGAAACCCAGGCTCAGCAGGCGCTGTGGACATGTCTATCAGTGTTAATGAGGTGTGCTGGAGAAGGGGGTGAAGAGGACAGAACTAACTTACGCTGTGCTGGGAGGACAGGCAGATGGCTGAGACCAGCAGGCAGATGAAGGTCAGAACCTGGTAGTGACATAATCTCCTGGAGACAGAGAGAATAAACAACCTCACTCAGTTACATACCCACCTTTTCTCCATACCAATTACATCGATAAACCACCCCGATTGAATCAGAGAGAGAGAGGAGGGAGAGAAAGAGAGGAGGGGGAGAGTGAGAGAGGGGGGTGAGAGAAAGGGGGAGATGGGAGAAAGAGAAAGCGAGAGAAAGAGAGGGGGGACAGAGGGAGAGGAGAGAGACTTGATGCACTTTTTAAAGAAATCCTCACTTAGTTAAAAACAGAGACAAAGAAACATCCTCTCTTAGTTAAAAACAGACACAGAGAGAGAAAGGCAGAGATACAGAGACAGAAGGACAAATAAATCAGGTAATTGATTAAATTCAAGCTATGTGTTGTAATATCTAAGCAGGATTCCTGATACTGTGCATATGTGAATGACACCAGCCCAAGTGCACCTTGGAGTTGTAGAGTGGTATATTTGTTGTGAAGATATCCATCTTGTGGGCAGACATGATGGAAAGAGCGAGCGAAAGAGAGAGAGAGAGTAAAACAGAGACATAAACTGATAGAAAGTGGGACAGAGAGAGACCCATCGGGAGACAATGAGAGAGAGAGACAAATCGAGAGACAATGAGGCAGAGAGAGTAAGAGAGAGAGAGAAAGAAAGAGAGAGATTGCTTTCGAGAGGGCGGACAATTCAGGCCTCGCTTAACACAGGAGCCCCAGCTCTAGGGGTCACTGATAATAACAACAAATAAGCTGCCATGCCACTGGGGCCCCTGTTGGCAGGGCAGGAGCCAAAGTCAAGAATGCCCCCACACAACTACCCACCATCATCATAATTAACTCTCTCTCCCACAGCACCACCAGGGTTAATTATTAACTGGCCCACACACCCCAGGGAGAGTGTGTGTGTGTGTATATATATATATATATATATATATATATATATATATTTGTGTGTGTGCCGGCTACCTACCTTATTTAACCTTAATATATACCCGAGACCACACACACTTCATTTGACTCGTTACACGCACATGCAAACGCACACACACACACGCACAAAGGATATCTGTTCTTCATCCTCTCCCGGGCTGACACACACACACACTTGTACAGTCACTCTGACTCAAAGGCTTTAGTGTGTTTTCTCAGAAATGCCTCCTCAGAAATTATTGGAAACCCCCCTTCTTTAAAGGCTTATTGGCACTGCTTTGCTTAGTGCTAACTAACTACTGAGAGTTGCACAAGTCAAGTGGGTCTGATTTGTCATTTGAGAAACAGCACATGGGTGCGTCCCTAACGGTACTCTATTCCCTACATAGTGCGCCATTTTTTACCAGAGCCATAAGTGCCCTATAAAATGGAATAGGGTTACATTTGAGGCAACACCCATGCCATTCGTCCAAGCCTCAGTATTAGAGACCACTGGTCTAAGTGGTCTAAGGCACTGCATCGCAGTGCTAGCTGTGCCACTAGAGATCCTGGTTCGAATCCAGGCTCTGTCGTAGCCGGCTGTGACCGGGAGACCCATGGGGCGGCGCACAATTGGCCCAGGGTAGGGGAGGGAATGGCCGGCGGGGATGTAGCTCAGTTGGTAGAGCATGTTGTTTGCAATGCCAAAATTGTGAGTTTGATTCCCACGGGGGGCCAGTATGAAAAAAAGAATAATAATAATGTATGCACTCAGTAACTGTAAGTCGCTCTGGATAAGAGTGTCTGCTAAATGACTAAAATGTAAATGTAATTTGATGTTAGATCTCAAGCACCAAAACAACCTCCTCCTCTTCTTGCCTTTTCTGTCCATCTCCACTCAGGCCTCAGATAAACCGGTCCAGGGGAATAGGCACGGGTGGGCACAACCAACCACTGGGGAGCCAGGCCCACCCACTCAGATTGAGCAATTTAAATACACTAATATTTGTATTTATTTATTTTAAATATTTGTTTATGCTATTTACTTTTCAGTGTTCCAAACAGGACATTATTTGTCTTTTTTATCTAAACATGCAAACACCATCACACAGAATTCATAGCAAGCAGTGCACTGGATTAGTCAGATTGGATTAAATATAACAGAACACATGACCTGGAATGACATTCACTCTCACAGGATGAGTTGCCAAAAAGAACTAACTGAAAGCCACATTCCCAATAAGCCACAAATATGACTACATTGAGGCATATGTCACTGCTTTTATGGCTATATGCATCATGCCACTGCCTATTTAAATTTGTTCATTTGGCAAATAAGACAGCTCATAATCCAGTGCCTTTATCACAGTCAACACACCTATATTTTAACTTTAGAAATGCTAAATATCGGGATGTTAGCTGCTTCCCACATTTCTGCAGGCCCACCCACCAACGAATTTCTGGCTATGCCACTGCACCGGACTAGGAACCATATTTTTACCTGGGTCTCCCTTCAGTGTATTTGGGTCTTCCCATGTAATGATATGCCATTAAGCAGACGCTTTTATCGAAAGCAACTAAAAGTAGTGCATTGATACATTTTGTATGGGTGGAACAACCGCAGTGGGAATCAAACCCACAATCCTGGCATTGCAAGTGCCATGCTCTACCAACTGAGCCACACACACACGATTCCCTTCCCCTTTACGCGTTCTGTTTATTCTCCCCCTCTCCTCCCTCTCCCTCTTTCTTATCTGTCACAGGTTCGTAAACACACATCTAGGCCAAAAGCTCTGTTTTGGCAGAGTTCCAGGTCAGTAGTCGCCCTGTCCAATTAAACGATACACATCTCCCTCACATTCCACTGAGCAGCCCTTCTACTAGGGAAGCCTGGGGGAATCTGGCGCTGGGCTGGAGCTAGAGAAGCCTGGGGGGAGCTGGGGGAATCTGGCACTGGGCTGGAGCTAGGGAAGCCTTGGGAAGTCTGGGGGAAGCTGGCACTGGGCTGGAGCTAAGGGAGGCTGAGGGAAGCTGAATTGGTGCAATGGAAGGCTGGGGGAAGGTGGGGGGATCTGGGTTGAGACTTGGGGAGTATAGGGAGGTTGCAGGATGCTGGGTTGGGGCTAGGGGAGGCTGGAGGAATCTGGGCTGGGCTCAGGCTAGGATAGACCGGGGGAAGTTATGCTAAGGCTGGGGAAGGTTGGGGGAAAACTAGGCTAGGGCTAAGGGAGGCTGGGGGTAGCTGGGCTGGGGCTAGGAGAGACTGGGGGGTAGCTGGGCTGGGGCTAGGAGAGACTGGGGGGTAGCTGGGCTGGGGCTAGGAGAGACTGGGGGGTAGCTGGGCTGGGGCTAGGAGAAACGGGAGGAAATTAAGCTAGGGGAGACGTAGCTGGGCTGGGGCTAGAGGAAAAATTTGCAAAAAACAAATTTACGGAGGGGAAGTGTAGCAGTAGGCCGGATCCAAGATCTAATGTGCCGCTTATCAGACAGAATGAATTGAGTCGTACCCAAAACTACATGCTGGATCTTTAATGCCTACTCCATTTACCCCTGGTCGTAAGGGAGCCTGTCTGGCCACTGTTGGCCCCCTAATCACAGAGGCCCTACTGGAGGTCAACGACATTTCCTGCATCTCATTAAGCCAATGATAGCACATTAGAGCAGGGCTCAGGGGCAGGCAGGGGGAAATGGCTTTAATCAATACAAGACAAGCTGTTTATTTTGACTGAAATTAGCCTTTCTATGGCATTGGGAAAACATACCCATTACCCATCCACATGGGTACACACACACACACACACACACACACACACACTCACAATAAGTCAGCGAAAAAGCAGTTGGTGGTACCTTCATGGTGATGGGTATCCCATAGTCTCTCTATTAAACCTGTGACTGGCAGCATCATGCTGTGGGGATGTTTTTCAGCGGCAGGGACTGGGAGACTAGTCAGGATCGAGGCAAAGATGAACGGAGCAAAGTACAGCGAGATCCTTGATGAAAACCTGCTCCAGAGCGCTCAGGACCTCAGACTGGTGCGAAGGTTCACCTTCCAACAGGACAACGACCTTAATCACACAGCCAAGACAACGCAGGAATGGCTTCGGGACAAGTCTCTGAATGTCCTTGAGTGGCCCAGCCAGAACCCGATCGAACATCTCTGGAGAGACCTGAAAATAGCTGTGCAGCAACACTCCCCATCCAACCTGGCAGAGCTTGAGAGGATCTGCAGAGGAGAATGGGAGAAACTCCCCAAATACAGGTGTCCCAAGCTTGTAGCGTCAAACCCAAGAAGACTCGATTCTGTAATCGCTGCAAAAGGTGCTTCAACAAAGTACTGAGTAAAGTGTCTGAATACTTATGTAAATGTGATATTTACGTTTTTTATTTGTAATACATTTGCAAAAAAATCTAAACCTATTTTTGCTTTGTCATTATGGGGTATTGTGTGTAGATTGATGAAAGGAAAAAACAATTTAATCAATTTTAGAATAAGGCTGTAACGTAACAAAATGTGGAACAAGTCAAGGGGTCTGAATTCTTTCCGAAGGCACTGTATGTATACAGTATGTATGTATTTTTCAGATTTTACTGAATAGAGCGAGAGGATGACAGTGGGGAAAGATAGGAAAAAAAGGTAATGGTTTTATTTGGCCACCAAGTTGTCTGAGCAAACAAACAAACAATATTTTTTTATTTACATTGTTGGACATGAAAGACTAAAAACACCAGGAAATCAGCTCCAAATCTGTTAAAGTATTCCCACATATAATAGAAAGACACGTGATTGTATACAAATGTAAGCAAGGTTTGAAATGATTATGTTTTAGTCAAACGTTATATCTGTTTGTGCTTCTTGCGGTCAATTTGCAGTCTACAAATTATTTGTAATTATGTTCCGGCCCCCCGACCATCTGCTCAAGAAAAAAATAGTCCGGCAGCTGATTCTATACTGAACAAAAATATAAACGCAACATGCAACAATTTCAAAGATTTTACTGAGTTACAGTTCATATAAGGAAATCAGTCAATTGAAATAAATTAAATTAGGCCCTAATCTATGGATTTCACACGACTGGGCAGGGGATAGGCCCACCCACTTGGCAGTCAGGCCCACCCACTGGGGAGCCAGGCCCAGTCAAACCGAATGAGTTTTTTCCCACAAAAGGGATTTATTACAGACAGAAATACTCCTCCATTTTTGTTCCAGCCGAGAACAAACACACCTGATTCAACTAATCAAGGCTAGGGCTTGGTGATTAGATTCACTAGTTGAATCAGATGTTCTAGTGCTGGGCTAGAACTAAAAGGCATGGGTTCCTAAACTAATGCATTTCGGTAAACACTGGTCAGGCCTGGAGGTTCCTAAGGCTGGGATAAATCTGAAACCGAGCTATATGTCGCTTGACATTTAAAGGGAATTTCCAATTGAGCTGACATCTGCAGTGTTTACCTTGAACGTGATCTCCGCAAACACGTTAACATTGCCGCGTCTACAAGCACAATCAGATTGAATCCTGGCCTAAACTATGACTCAACTATACGCTTGAATGTATGCAGCTGTGCCGGAGCTACCAAAGGTTTCTATGGGAACGGGGTGCTTTTCTGGGTAAACATATCAAGAAAACTGGGTAAAGAAAACAATAAAAATTACAGCTAAGGGGGCCTCCTGTGTGGCGCAGCGGTCGAAGGCACTGCATCGCAGTGCTAGAGGCGTCACTAGATCCGGGTTCGATCCCGGGCTGTGTCACAGCCAGTTGCGACTGGGAGACCCATGAGGCGGCGCACAATTGGCCCAGCGTTGTCCGGGTAAGGGGAGGGTTTGGCCTGCCGGGATGTCCTTGTCCCATCACGCTCTAGCGACTCCTGTGGCGGGCCGGGCGCATGCACGCTGACACGGTGTCAAGAAGCAGGGTCGTGTTTCGGAGGACGCATGGCTCTCGACCTTCGCCTCTCCCGAGTCCGTATGGGAGTTGCAGCGATGGGACAAGACTGTAACTACCAATTGGATATCACAAAAAAGGCGTTAACATTTTTTATTACAAATAAATATGACAGCTACACCCTATGACTGCAACAATGATATATTCAGTTCATTTTGCATCAGCTTTTTAAAAAAAATGTATTTTATAAAAGAGCCATAAAATGAACTGAATACATCGGCGTTGTGTTCATCTGCAGCTTTTGAATGATCCACAAAGTGAACAAAAGCCAGTGTTTCTAACCAGTCCCCCATCCTCCATGACCCAAAGGGACTTAGCTGTGACACACTATTTGGTGAACATTGGTTTAAAGAGATTCTCCTGTACTTTTATATACTTTTTAGCCAGTAGTTCTGAAAGTAGTGCTCATGAGCCAAAAGTGGTCCTCGAAAATTGCGTACTGTGTCACATATGTGCAGATATGTGCACCACATCATTGTGCTCTCTCTTGCTTTGCTATGTGTGCATGCAGGGGCGGTGTGTTCATTAGGGCGATATGGGCGACGCACTGCCAAACGGGAAAAGGAAGGGATTTTTTTTCTAATCAATTATATCATGGCAACAGTAGTTATCAGTGTTCTAATCTAGACGTCTGATCTGCCACTAAATGTCCAATCAGGCTAAAGTCGTGCTTCAAATGTCCCCGCCCGTTTTGGGGCGATTTCAGTCAGGTTGAAAATCGCCCAGAAGTCTCTCATAGCCTCTAATGTAAAATCAATTTTTTTCAAATATCAGAGCTTTCAATACAATCTCTATGGGTTTCTGAGGGCTTGCACTTACGCGCTTTCGTCATACGTAACATAACCATGAACGTAACTAAGAAAAGAGCGGGTAGCCTCATCAATCAATTCACTACTACTGTCAAAATGGCTAGCCTTCAGTGCAACTCGATTGTCTCTTTGAAAGAAGTTCCTTTTTGTCGGCGAACAAATCAAGATAAATTGGCAACGAAACAATTAGGACCTCCCAGACCAAATTTAATAATTCAACAGGTTTCTACTAAGCAGAGTCGTGAACACTGTCTACGAGAATCGAGACGACCTCATAGAATGTTTTGAAGCCATTCGGACGGGTTCATTGGGTTCATTTGACCAGCCCACCGTGAGAGAGGCATCTGGCTACGTGAGGATGCTACATGATGAAGATTTTATTTTTTTCCTGCGGCTTTTTCACAAAATCATGCCCCACGTCGACATTCTGTACCAGAAGCTACAGAAGAAGGACATCGATGCTGTCTTTATCAAACGTGCCCTCGACAGCTTCACAAGCAGTGTGCAGGCCATAAGGTAAGATTAAACAATATCATTCGATCTTTCTCAAAGCAGAGCTTTATTTGAAAATGTATGCATGAAAGGAGACTGCATTTGTGTTTGAAATTACATTATTCTCATTATATATGGCCAGTGGTGTAATCTAGCTTATTTTATATACTATGTGTACTGTACAGTGGTGCTCATAAGTGTATGAACACATTCTAAAGTTGACTAAAAAGAGGAATACAAAAATCAAAAAATCATCTTTTGGAAATTGATCTTAATGACTTAATTAAAAAAGTTGGAAAATCCAACCTTTAAGGACACCAATTTTCTTTTCTTTTTTATTCCTCTTTTTAGTCAACTTTAGCATGGGATCATAAGCTTATGAGCACCACTGTATACTGTGCTGAACATCCAGGCTATGTGAGACACAAAGGCTAACTTAAACACTAAAGACTTTATGCATCCCTGCCCATTTTAAGTGGAACTGAAGTATTTGTACTATACATGGATACATTGCATATACCTGTGCATCACATAGACAACAATACTGTACAAAGCCAACAAACACATTGGTCTGTTTGCCTTCAGGGACTCCTCTCAACAGCAGCTGCAAGAAGCAACAGGAGCCAAAAGACCCAGAACAGCTTTGAGAGAAGAGGAGAAGCAGAGGCTGTCTGAAGAGGTCTGCAACACCATCCTGGATCACACCAAAGAAAGGTTCTCTTTCTCTGGCCACCTTGTGAGTGCTACCTTACTGCAAGCAGACATGTTTGAAAGGTACTGCCATTCATTTCCTGATGAGGCTCTGAATGCCACTGTGAATGCATACCCCATGCTGAGCAAGGCAAAGCTCAAGACAGAACTATCTCTGATCTATGAGAATCCTGAATTCAAGGGATGCTGTGGTGCACTGGCACTGTACCAGGTTCTCATGAGCTACAACCTCCAGGAGACGTTCTCTGAGACTGACTCTGTTGAACATCCTCATAACTACTCCCATGACAACAGCTGAAGCTGAGAGATGTTTCTCAACTTTGACATGAGTTAAGACATTCCTGCGAAATTCAATGGGCCAGGAACGTCTGAATGCACTGGCCATGCTTTCCATGGAGAGGGAACTAGTCCTCAGCATGCCTGATTTCAATGAGAAAGTCATTGAACGCTTTGCTGTATTGAAACAGAGAAGAGAACAGTTTCAGTACAAGTAATGTAGCCTCTCTCTCTCTCTTTGTCCCTCCCTGTCTGTCTCTTTAACACACACACGCCCAAATCAGTTCACAGTTGATGTTGTTTAAAATAGTTATTTTTCATTTAAAAAAAAGTTTTAAAAAAAATAATCTGTTCATGTTCATTTTTACAAATCTATACAATTGGCCAGAATATGGTTGTTCATATTTACAAATCTATACAATTGGCCAGAATATGGTTGTTCATTTTTACAAAGCCATACAGATAGCTGTGTTTACCTTTTCTAGAAATTACTTTCAAATTCTGTTTTCAGGCAAAATGTCTATCACTGTTCATTTTCACAAATCTATACAAGAGGGCAGAATATGGAAGTCTATAAAAATGTCTTATTACCAATAACTTGCATCAATGTTTTCAATAGCCTCTATCAAAAGCTCCTGCTTGCTTGTTGTGAATTATGCTCAGGTGCACATATTTCCAATTCAACCATGAGGCAAAAAATGTGGTAAAAGCTCTTGTTGATCCTGCAATCTGAACAAATACCAAGATGCTGTATTTTCAGCTGATATTTCATTTGTTTATGGAAATGCATATTGTTTATGCAGTGTTGAGGAATGTGAAAGAACACCCTTGATTATTTTTACTGTGATAACTTATTTTGATTTTGTAAGCCAACACTTTTGAGATCAGTCAATAAATGCTTCTGGTATTGACTTATATGCTGCCCCTGTCTTCATGTTGTTGCTGGACATATCTTTTTAAAAATGTGTGTAGGTCACCTAAATCATCAGAAAAATTGCCCCCCCCTGAGAATTTTTTCAGGAGCCGCCACTGTGTGCATCTTGCTAGCTGTCGCTCAAATGGCGATGGGCTAAAGTTCATTGGAGCTTGAATTGCTAGGAGGCTGGCCCACATGGGGGTAAAGAGTCACTTTCAAACTAGGGGTTTCGTGGCTTATTGAAGTAAGACAGTAATTCTGCTAATATATTATGCATGTATGAACTACACATTGACACATCCAGTGCAAACCGGGAGGTTTATGTACCTGTGCGATGGGATGAGGTTGTGTTTCTCTAAGCGGGAGGTAAGCTTGGCTTCTTCTTTATATGGTGTCGAGTAAAGCTTAAACCATGTATTTAGATTGTAGGTAGGTATTGTAGTTAGGTATTGTAGGTAGTTTATCTAGGTAGTTATTGTAGGTAATTATTGTAGGTATGTATTGTATTCGGCTGAGCCCGATGAAGCACGAGGCTAGCTAACCCACTACCTGGAACAATAAAGCTAGCTAGCGGGTAGCTACTGGTAACTATTAGCAACTGTGGATAGTTGTTTCCAATGTTATTTCACGCTTAAGAGTACCTGTAATTATGCCAGCTAGCTACCTACCATTCAGCTGTTTTTCTAACCTCATTATCTGAAGCATTAACGTTAGGTAGTTAGTAGCTACTGTACTCGAAATGTAGCTAGCTTTTTGCTAGCTGGATAGCTAACTAAACAATAGCTGGAACGACCTAGCTGAAATGTTTGGAGACGCTTTCTCTCCGTTGGGACAGACGCAAACTGGCTAAATCGATTCAGTAGCTAGCTTTACACTTAACTAGCTAACAGTAGCTACTAAGGGTAAGTTATAACCTACATTTATTTTAATTTTATTTTTACATACTGGTAACCAGAGTCATTCCCTCCTGCTCCGTGGCTTGACGACTCATTGCAAGCTCACAGAACAGGGCTCCGGGCAGCCGAGCGGAAATAGAGGAAAACTAGACTCCCTGCGGACCTGTCATCTTTTCACTCCCTCCTCTCTACATTCTCTTCCTCTGTTTCTGCTGCTAAAGCCACTTTCTACCACTCTAAATTTCAAGCCTCTGCCTCTAACCCTAGGAAGCTCTTTGCCACCTTGTCCCTGCTGAATCCTCCTCCTCCCTCTCTGTGTGGATGACTTCGTCAAACATGAGTGTGCCTTGAGTGTTTCGTCTCTAGCCAACTCTCCTGCTATCTCTCTCAGAATGACCTTCTTGATCCAAACCAGTCAGGTTTCAAGACTGGTCATTCAACTGAGACTGCTCTTCTCTGTGTCACGGAGGCTCTCCGCACTGCTAAAGCTAACTCTCTCTCCTCTGCTCTTATCCTTCTAGACCTACCTGCTGCCTTTGATACTGTGAACCATCAGATCCTCCTCTCCACCCTCTCCGACTTGGGCATCTCCGGCACTGCTCACTCTTGAATTGCGTCCTACCTGACAGGTCGCTCCTACCAGGTGGCGTGGCGAGAATCTGTCTCCGCACCACGTGCTCTCACCACTGGTGTCCCCCAGGGCTCAGTTCTAGACCCTCTCCTATTCTCTCTATACACCAAGTCACTTGGCTCTGTCATATCCTCACATGGTCTCTCCTATCATTGCTACGCAGACAACACACAATTCATCTTCTGATAACAAGGTGGCGAATCGCATCTCTGGCAGACATATCAGTGTGGATGTTGGATCACCACCTCAAGCTGAACCTCGGCAAGACGGAGCTGCGCTTCCTCCCGGGGAAGGACTGCCCGCTCCATGATCTCGCCATCACGGTTGACAACTCCATTCTGTCCTCCTCCCAGAGTGCAAAGAACCTTGGCGTGACCCTGGACAACACCCTGTCATTCTCCGCTAACATCAAAGCGGTGACCCGATCCTGCAGGTTCATGCTCTACAACATTCGCAGAGTACGACCCTACCTTACACAGAAAGCGGCACAGGTCCTAATCCAGGCACTTGTCATCTCCCGTCTGGATTACTGCAACTCGCTGTTGGCTGGGCTCCCTGCCTGTGCCATTAAACCCCTACAACTTATCCAGAACGCTGCAGCCTGTCTGGTGTTCAACCTTCCCAAGTTCTCTCATGTCACCCCGCTCCTCCGCACACTCCACTGGCTTCCAGTTGAGGCTCGCATCTACTACAAGACCATGGTGCTTGCCTACGGAGCTGTGAGGGGAACGGCACCTCCTTACCTTCAGGCTCTGATCAGACCCTACACCCAAACGAGGGCACTACGTTCATCCACCTCTGGCCTGCTAGCTCCCCTACCTCTATGGAAGCACAGTTCCCGCTCAGCCCAGTCAAAGCTATTCGCTGCTCTGGCACCCCAATGGTGGAACAAGCTCCCCCACGATGCCAGGACAGCGGAGTCACTGACCACCTTCCGGAGACACTTGAAACCCTACCTCTTTAAGCAATACCTGGAATAGTATAAAAGTAATCCTTCTACCCCCCCATAAAATAAAATAAAAAGTGGTTGTCCCACTGGCTATCATAAGTTGAATGCTCCAATTTGTAAATCGCTCTGGATAAGAGCGTCTGCTAAATGACGTAAATGTGAGGGATTAGCCCAATCAATGAGGCAACAATTCATCATTGCACTGGTCATGAAGCAATGAAATGATCTGTGAATTTGCACGAAACATTGACATTTTTCAGCGAACTCTTAGTTGCCTGATGGTTTGAAACAGATGGTTTGATCAAAGAAATATAATGTATTTGAGGCTACTTTAAAGGGACATTACATTCACAAATCAAAGTTGGTCAGATGTTTTCAGAGCGCAAAATTAGACTAATGTTAAGATACATCCATGTCCCAGGTAATCTATTGTGCATTAGATCCATGGGTATACGTCAATCCAAAATGAATGGCAAAGATGAGCACCATATAATGAATTTCTTTCAGTTGAGGCAGGAAACTCGATCAACACAACCGATGATGTGGGATATGGCTTTTTTACATTTACATTTTAGTGATTTAGCAGACGCTCTTATCCAGAGCGACTTACAGGAGCAATTAGGGTTAAGTGCCTTGCTCAAGGGCACATCGACAGATTTTTCACCTAGTCGGCTTGGGGATTAGAACCAGCGACCTTTCGGTTACTGGCACAACGCCCTTAACCACTAAGCTACCTGCCGCCCTAGTTAGCGTTTGACTAACTAACTTTGTGTAATACCCCTTTAAGCAACACAAGTAGTTTCTTAGACATTTATTTAGTAAAGCAGTGCTCAGTATTGATCAAATGCATTATGTTTAATGTGATGCCATTCTAAGGCCCGAGGTTGCTGTTTAAATTAACTGTTGCTCTGACTGTTGCTCCTAAAACTCAAAGATGCTCCTCTGTTCCTCTACTGGCTGACTGGCTGCACCATCATTCTCCTTCTCAGGACAAACAGACGAAATCTCTTGACATTGTCATTTCACTTGGATTATGAGCTTATCTTTTCACATTTGACCATCTGTCTGATCTGGTCTGGCTGGCCATCTACGGTCATGCTCTTCCTCAGCCAGCTCCATAATTTGGATTTACTGACATGGTGAATAACACCAGGGTCATGTTCAGTAGGGCAAGCAACAGAAAATGTTCTAAAAAAATGTGCAATGCCAAACGAAAGTGTGTGTTTCTTATTGGTCAAATCCAGGGAGTCCCTGCCTATTTAGGTCCGTTTTCTTCCGTTTGGTGCCTAATGAACATGACCCACTCCCAATCTCATTTTAGGTCACTTCCAAACACCAACATTTTTCCACCCACACTTCCTCCACTGAGAATTGAAAACACACCTGGTCCCAGGTCTGTTTGTGCTGTATAGCCAACTCCTACAG
Source organism: Coregonus ussuriensis (assembly GCA_031479575.1). Lineage (NCBI taxonomy): Eukaryota > Metazoa > Chordata > Actinopteri > Salmoniformes > Salmonidae > Coregonus > Coregonus ussuriensis. The sequence continues at coordinate 46,879 of JAVHNI010000091.1, forward strand.
TGAGGGAAAAAAGTATTTGATGCCCTGCTGATTTTGTACGTTTGCCCACTGACAAAGAAATGATCAGTCTATAATTTTAATGGTAGGTTTATTTGAACAGTGAGAGACAGAATAACAACAAAAAAATCCAGAAAAACGCATGCCAACAATGTTATAAATTGATTTGCATTTTAATGAGGGAAATAAGTATTTGACCCCCTCTCAATCAGAAAGATTTCTGGCTCCCAGGTGTCTTTTATACAGGTAACGAGCTGAGATTAGGAGCACACTGTTAAAGGGAGTGCTCCTAATCTCAGCTTGTTACCTGTATAAAAGACATCTGTCCACAGAAGCAATCAATCAATCAGATTCCAAACTCTCCACCATGGCCAAGACCAAAGAGCTCTCCAAGGATGTCAGGGACAAGATTGTAGACCTACACAAGGCTGGAATGGGCTACAAGACCATCGCCAAGCAGCTTGGTGAGAAGGTGACAACAGTTGGTGCGATTATTCGCAAATGGAAGAAACACAAAAGAACTGTCAATCTCCCTCGGCCTGGGGCTCCATGCAAGATCTCACCTCGTGGAGTTGCAATGATCATGAGAACGGTGAGGAATCAGCCCAGAACTACACGGGAGGATCTTGTCAATGATCTCAAGGCAGCTGGGACCATAGTCACCAAGAAAACAATTGGTAACCACACTACGCCGTGAAGGACTGAAATCCTGCAGCGCCCGCAAGGTCCCCCCTGCTCAAGAAAGCACATATACAGGGCCGTCTGAAGTTTGCCAATGAACATCTGAATGATTCAGAGGAGAACTGGGTGAAAGTGTTGTGGTCAGATGAGACCAAAATCGAGCTCTTTGGTATCAACTCAACTCGCCGTGTTTGGAGGAGGAGGAATGCTGCCTATGACCCCAAGAACACCATCCCCACCCGTCAAACATGGAGGTGGAAACATTATGCTCGGGGGGTATTTTTCTGCTAAGGGGACAGGACAACTTCACCGCATCAAAGGGACGATGGACGGGGCCATGTACCGTCAAATCTTGGGTGAGAACCTCCTTCCCTCAGCCAGGGCATTGAAAATGGGTCGTGGATGGGTATTCCAGCATGACAATGACCCAAAACACACGGCCAAGGCAACAAAGGAGTCGCTCAAGAAGAAGCACATTAAGGTCCTGGAGTGGGCTAGCCAGTCTCCAGACCTTAATCCCATAGACAATTTGTGGAGGGAGCTGAATGTTCGAGTTGCCAAACGTCAGCCTCGAAACCTTAATGACTTGGAGAAGATCTGCAAAGAGGAGTGGGACAAAATCCCTCCTGAGATGCGTGCAAACCTGGTGGCCAACTACAAGAAACATCTGACCTATGTGATTGCCAACAAGGGTTTTGCCACCAAGTACTAAGTCATGTTTGCAGAGGGGTCAAATACTTATTTCCCTCATTTAAAATGCAAATCAATTTATAACATTTTATACATGCATTTTTTCTGGATTTTTTTGTTTTTATTCTGTCTCTCACTGTTCAAATAAACCTACCATAAAAATTATAGACTGATCATGTCTTTGTCAGTGGGCAAACGTACAAAATCAGCAGGGGATCAAATACTTTTTTCCCTCACTGTACATATGTAGGATCTTCATGTGAGCCAGTTTGCTACAGCAGGAAAACAATCCTGCGGCAACAGGAAATGTGGATTATAATTAATGGCTATTTTTGTAGGGGCTGATACATTTTTTGTAATGAAAAATCAAGTCTGACATTTCCTATTGTACATTACAAACTTCAGTAGTCTTTTTAAACCTCAAATACACTACAAGTTTTACATTTCCTGCATTGCAGGCAAGTTCTCCTGCAACAGATTGGTAAAATTAAGATCTTATATATGTGCGGTCATTCAAGCCAAATCATATGATCATAGAAGTTGACGAGACAGCACAAACAGATCTGGGACCCAGAGTACAGTGGAATACAAGCCAACACATAAACATGCGATTGGGGGAGAAAGTGCAAGGTGATATTAATATAGACAAACAGAACTGAACTATCATAGTCATACCATTCCTGACGTGACTATTGAGCTGTAAATTCTTATCTGACAGTGTACTTTGCTACACTCCAGTGTCGCTCTAAAGGATCCATCCACATTCTGTTAATCATTCCTATTTCTCAACGGCACGCAAATACAATTTATAGTTGTGCTGACCCAAACCCATAGTCCACTGTGCTGGCTCAGATATTGTATGTTTTCCACATTGTTATTTCCAGCGCGGTTTCAATTCCAGCAACTATGGTGGGTAAATAACCAGGCCAGCACAGTACAGCTCGGCGTGGCTCTGCTCAATAGTGTGAAAAGTTTAAAACAGAAGAGGCTATATCACAGTGTGACCGACCAGAGTTCTAAGGCTACGGCCACACAGACGTATGAACACGGATGAAATCGTATGTGACGTATAGGATTGTCCGTTTTTGTCCGTCAAAAGTACAACTCAAGTCAACTATTTTCATGGAGGAGTTTATCAGTCAAAAGACAGACCTTTCGTGCGTTTTTTTGTCAGACAATCATCCACGGATGACTCCCATTGAAAAAGCATTTGCTCCATCTGAAATTCTCGGACACAAAATCCAAGTGTGCGGATAGCCTTATCCAGGTCTCCTGCGCGCTGAGCTTAAGCCTTAGTTTGGAGCGCAGACGCACGTGGAACCGAACCTCCATTACACCATCAAGGATCAGACCTACTTATTCATGACCTTCATTAAAGTATAGATTACACGCTGCCTCATGCATAAACATACATACCCATCGCCACGCAATCGAAATTCCACCCCGGGGGAAGAGATCTCTCGAGTGACGACATCGACATTCTGAACCTGTCGCTTCAATTAGGGAACTCATTCCGAAGGGATTTGGGCAATGTTCAATATTACATTGAGGGATCATAGTGATGAGCTGGCTCGCTCCCAAAAAAAACATTCCTCAAGAGAAGGATCTGGGAGAAACGCTCCCTGAGGTCTGACTCTGTTATCCCTCTCATGTCCCTAGCATTCAACCTGATCAGCCCATTTTTACAGACTACAGACCAGTACAGGATACATAATTGGTTTATCCTGAGGAAGCTCATGTCATCCATTGAGAGAAGACTCACTATTTTGTTTGTGCTTCTAATATAAAAACGACATTTGATTAGTCAAAAAGTGCTTCATTAGCTGGTCTAAAATCCCAAAGCACACCCATATGTTCTGATTCTCATTTTCCCCAGGAATGTCTTCTTCAGTGAATTACAGAAAATATCTAGGAAAAGTAGATGATACTTCAACTCTTCAGGAAAATAAGACACCTCATCTCCTATTAGGGACAGAGTATTGAGGCACTATCCAGTCCCATTATTCCAGCAGGATGGTTCTGTAGAACAGCCATCATGAGACTCCCCTTATTCTAGTGGGGGCGGTTCTGTAGAACAGCCATCATGCGATACGTATGAAGCTGGATATTTATAGCCTCTGACATTTGGAGATAAAGGTAATGGAGCCGGATGAGAGGAATGCACAGCCAGGGGCTTCTATACAAGCCACGCTGCTGCGGTCTCTCAGTATATGGATGGGGGTTACCTCATAGACTAGAAAGGCTACTTCACTCCACTTTTGATAAGTATGCCAGACTGTATCTGCATCACACTCTGATAGGGACTGTTACACACACGCACACACACAGCAAACACAAGGCCGCATGCACGCGCACACACACTGCATATACGTTTGCCAGGGCATTCAAGACCAAACTTTCACTTGTTTACCATAACAATGTGTCCGGTCACTAGACCATTTTTGAAGTGTTAGCCAACTGCCATACAAGGATATACCATGTACAGTGGGCTATACATCACAGGTAATCTTACAGTTGTTTGTCATCAAAAGATAATGTGTTCAAGATCATGTGTTCTCTACTTAATCTTAATATACTCATTTCAATCACACCTTCATAGTTATATTGGATAAATCAGAGTGTATTAAAGCATTCATTACACCATAGGGTGATATATAGTAGGCTACATAGTCACACAGGAGACATAACTCAAACTGCCACTGGAATTTATCACGACAATCCGTTGATGTAGACAATACACACACACAGTCTCACGCTCCCTCTCGGTTCAAAGTAATAACAGACTAGGAGAGAGCTTGCCAAGTTACTAAATCAATTTAAATCACTATGGGCCACTAAATACTCCCCTTTCATTCACTATAACAATTTGGCTGTGTGGATTAATTATAACTTTATCCGAGTACGTACACCGTCATAAACATATACTTCAGCATAAACATAGGCTACTTCAGCATATAGGCTACACTTGTACAGTCAAACTTGTAGGCTATATAAAATGTTAAAACTGCGTTTATAACCATACACCTTTGTTTCTAAACATTGTGTCTTACCTGGTTAGTAACGTTGACATAGTAGGTCCTTGTCAAATGTGATCAGCTATGTTGCATTCGATGTCAGGTGCAATTTTACGCTTGCATCATGATCCAAGCAGTTTCAGCTCAGTCAATGGGCTTGTTGGGCATCCCCGAGTCAGTGTGGTCCAAGAGAACGTTCACGAATTTAAGCTCAAGACTATCCATACTTTGAGAGAGGTCTACCGGTACTTTGTTGAAATACCATAACCAGCGAATTCACTTGTGATCTCTTTCATTCAACCTTAGAACGTGTGGCTATCCAAAGAGTTCCACATATATCCTTTGCAGTTCTATTCCATGTTCTTGCTCCGAAAGGCGCGCATCCCCTCTTCTCTCCACGACGAATCCCTTTTGGAAGACAACGCAAAACTAATCTCGCCAAGTAGACCTTCAGGTGCAATGTCACAGGACACACACTGCGTTCTGCGTCTGGCCGTGCCAGGATTAAATTACATTTGTATTATGTCCTATTCTCAGCGATAACTTTTATGAGGAGAACATTGGAAAACGCAATGGTTTATCATTGGAATGGTGCCAATAGCGCAGGTGATCCCAAACCCGATTGCTATATTAGCGTACAGAAAGCATAGGCTAGGCTACTGGCAAGAATAAGATTACAATCTGACACATTTGGTTTGCGTTTCAGGCGATTTAGCAATGGTAGGCTAAAATATGAACAGTAGGCATATGCTCTTAAAATGGCGATGAATGTGCGATTTAGCCTACTGCTGTCTATTTTCCCATGCGCACAAAATCAATATTGTGGAAAATACAAGAATGAGGGTGTTTTTTCCATTTAAGCAACTTTTTTGAGTGAGCTCTTACAAAGTGGTGGAGCATTACAAACAAATAGATATGTTAAGCAAATAAACTATTCTGTGGACTAGGCTACTCCTCTGTATTCTTCATTAGTCAACATCTGTTCCATTTGCAGCCGGAAAAAAATATCCTTCTGATATGCCGTTACCAGCAGCCAACAGGACAGGTAGGTAGGTAGCCCTGTACCTCTCTCTCAATCGAAACAAGTTGTTTAGGGGCCCAGTCCTTTTGTAAATATCCTACACACGCAAGCCTTTTCAGATATAATAGATCGCTGTCAATAAATAATGTCAACCCCGCAAGCCACAACCACCCTTTAGTTATAGTCCACCAATAGGGATCAGCTTGTCAAAAAATAAACTCGCCGAAAATAAAAAAGCTTCTCTCATTTCTGAGCATATCCAGTCATCGCTTCTAGCCTGCTGCCTACACCTGAGGCCCGCTCCCCTATGCTGCATTCCATTGAAATGTAGTAAACACGCCCCTTTCACTCAGCGCGTCCAATCGAGAGCGCGATCGCTCAGTAGCCCTGCAAAAAAAAAAAAAAAAAAAACAGGAATCGAATGATCTGCTATTTTTGTCTGTGTGTTTGAAATGATGAGAGTAAATGTAAAAATGTAAATGTAATGAGAGAGTAGGGGACTGGGGTATGTACACGTAACTGCCAAATAAAGGAAAACACTTGAGTAAATGAGGGATACAACGTATATTGAAAGCAGGTGCTTCCACACAGGTGTGGTTCCTGAGTTAATTAAGCAATTAACATCCCATCATGCTTAGGGTCATGTATAAAAATGCCCAGTTGCCCATTATTTTGCCTACCATGGCTACGCTCCTAGAAAAAAGGGTTCCAAAAGGGTTCTTCGGCTGTTGCCATAGGAGAACCCTTTTTGGTTCCAGGTATAACCCTTTTGGCATCCATGTAGAACCCTCTGTGGAAAGGTGTCCACCTGGAGCCCCAAAGGGTTCCGCTATGGGGAAAACCGAAGAACCGTTCTAGGTTCTAGATGGCTTATTTTTTTCAAAGAATGTAGAAGAGATCTCAGTGACTTTGAAAGAGGGGTCTCAAAGTAGCATAGGGGGTTTAAAGGGTGTGTGTGTCTCAGTCACCAGATCTCAACCCAATTGAACACTAATGGGAGAATCTGGAGCAGTGCCTGAGACAGCGTTTTACACCACCATCAACAAAACACAAAATTATGGAATTTCTGGTGGAAGAATGATGTCACATCCCTCCAATAGAGTTCAGACACTTGTAGAATCTATGCCAAGGCGCATTGAATCTGTTCTGGCGGCTCGTGGTGGCCCAACGCCCTATTAAGACCTATTCTGACAGTTACCTGTAGCTTGGCTACTGTGTATTGTCTGCAGCAGCCTAGCTGTCAGACACAATAGTTATACTCTGCATTCTTCTTGACCTGTAGGTTACCTGGCTACAAGCTACAAGCTGACTTTCAAACTCTTTGCTCTTTGAACCTACATCGCATGAAGGGCTATGTCATTTAACTGATCTCTTAGGCTATTAGTGAAAGTATCCTATTTTTGCCAAGCGGTTGTACCAATGTCCAGAAAAAAGTGATAGGAGAAAAGACCATGGAGAGTGACGTGTGATCCGTTTCTCTGACAATGAGTCCCAGACCTGCCTTTCTCTCCCCATAGGCCTCATCACACACCTCCTCCCTATAGGCCTCATCACACACCTCCTCCCTATAGGCCTCATCACACACCTCCTCCCTATAGGCCTCATCACCACACCTCCTCCCTATAGGCCTCATCACACACCTCCCTATAGCCCTCATCACACACCTCCTCCCTATAAGCGTCAGCATACACCCCTTCCTACGGGCCTCATCACACACCTCCTCCCTATAGGCCTCATCACACACTTCCTCCCTATAGGCCTCATCACACACCTCCTCCCTATAGGCCTCATCACACACCTCCTCCCCATAGGCGTCATCACACACCTCCTCCCTATAGGCCTCATCACACACCTCCTCCCTATAGGCCTCATCACACACCTCCTCCCTATAGGCCTCATTACACACCTCCTCCCTATAGGCCTCATCACACACTTCCTCCCTATAGGCGTCATCACACACCTCCTCCCTATAGGCCTCATTACACACCTCCTCCCTATAGGCCTCATCACACACCTCCTCCCCATAGGCCTCATCACACACTTCCTCCCTATAGGCGTCATCACACACCTCCTCCCTATAGGCCTCATTACACACCTCCTCCCTATAGGCCTCATCACACACCTCCTCCCTATAGGCCTCATCACACACCTCCTCCCCATAGGCCTCATCACACACTTCCTCCCTATAGGCGTCATCACACACCTCCTCCCTATAGGCCTCATTACACACCTCCTCCCTATAGGCCTCATCACACACCTCCTCCCTATAGGCCTCATCACACACTTCCTCCCTATAGGCCTCATCACACACCTCCTCCCCATAGGCCTCTTCACACACCTCCTCCCCATAGGCCTCATCACACAGCTCCTCCCTATAGGCCTCATTACACACCTCCTCCCTATAGGCCTCATCACACACCTCCCTATAAGCCTCAGCATACACCCCTTCCTACGGGCCTCATCACACACTTCCTCCCTATAGGCCTCATCACACACCTCCTCCCCATAGGCCTCATCACACACCTCCTCCCCATAGGCGTCATCACACACATCCTCCCTATAGGGCTTATCACATACACCTCCTTCCCAGTTATGTCTCATCTTATCTCCCCTCCCCTCCTCCTCAGGCCTCACCCTTGCCTCTCCTCTCGTGTCCTCTCCTCAAAGTTCTCCACATCGCCTCTCCCCTCTTCTCATCTCCTCAGAGTCCTCCACGCCTCCTCCCCACTGACGCACAAACTGGTTAAATAAACGTTGTTTTCACGTCAGTTCAATGAAATGAAGTTGAACCAACATGGAATAGACGTTGAATTGACGTCTGTGCCCCAGTGTCTCCCCTCTTCAACCCTTTCCCTCCTCCTCAGTCCCTCTCCTCTGCTCTCCTCAGCTCAGTGCTGCCTGTCTGACACCTCCGGGAATTGAACATTATCTTAATCTGCAAGTCAAGACACCTATAGCTCACTCACTTCATGCCTCTCTCTCTCGCTCTCTGGGAAATCATCTGGGCTTCTCTCATATTTCTGGCCTGGGTGTAATTTATCCCTAAGGCATCTCCTGCTGCTGTGACTACTGTGTGTACTTTCGAAAGTTAAACATTTTGTGAAGACGGCCTATCACTCATAGGATTTGAAATGTAGCACAGTGACATTTGACAAGTCAGGACAAAGCAGGGACGATAATCTGTAATTTCCTACAGCACTTTCACCCCCGCATGTCCTTTCCAGGACCAAAGTTTGATCAATCTCCATGACAGAGTTATCATCAAGAAACAACACGGCCTCACCCTGACCCAAACCTACAGTGCGCTATCTGCACAAACCACACAGCGCTCTAATCTATGACTAAAGGGGGAAAAACTAAGGGTGTGTTCATTAGGGCACACAACGGGAAGCGTTTTAACACGTTTTGCAACTGAAACAGAATATTTGTGTTTCTTGCTGGACAAGTCCAAGTAATGACTGTTTTCTTCCGTTTGGTGTCTAATGAACACAACCTTTAGACAGTGACCTTGAGCTACCATCGGTAGCTCTGCAGCCATAACAGAGCAAAACACATTAGTCTAACCATGCCAAAAGAGGATCCCAATGGAATGCAGTCTTATCTCAGGCCTACCTGTGTGATATCGACTGTAATTGACATTTTTAGCAATTACATAGTTAGCTGCTATGATGTCATCAATGGAATCCAGTAAGATTCTGCAGACCCAATTACAAGTGTCACAGAGGTGGTTCTCGAAGCCGAACTAGGCTCCTGCAATGAGTAACCATGCAGAGACCTGAAGATTCATATTAGCGCCCAATGCTTCTTAGACTTTAGCTCAGCAGGCTAACTCAGTCTTTAGTCTCACAGACAAACTTGGATCAGTAGACTGTGTAGTACTCTACAGGAGTGTGACTGTTGAGCCATCATCCTTTTACTATGTGTGTTACATTCACTAGCCTACCTAAACCTAAACCTAACCTTACCCTAACCTAAACCATTCACTAGCCTGCCTAAACCTAAACCTAAACTTACCCTAACCTAAACCATTCACTAGCCTGCCTAAACCTAAACCTAAACCTAACCTTACCCTAACCTAAACCATTCACTAGCCTGCCTAACCTAAACCTAAACCATTCACTAGCCTGCCTAAACCTAAACCTAACCTTACCCTAACCTAAACCATTTTACCTGCATGCCTCATTTTTTGTTTTACATTTCCTTTTATAGTCAAGTGAAACCAAGGACACCTGATTAGAAATGTCAACTATCCCACTGTTATCCTGTTTAGCATGGCATTGCTAGACAGAACCTGTATCTACTAGGACACTGAAGGAAAGGGTAAATCATGCACTGTAGAGAATAGCTATGGGAAATCACAATAAAGAGGAAAAAGCTATAAAACATGACATTATTTATAACCATGGTAGCCGTTATGAAACAGATGATTACAATAACAATTTACGACAACGATGAAACAACACAGCAACACCCAGCATTTCTTACTAGACAAGGCCAGGTAGTCCCTCCCCGTTTCAGTACATTTTCTTAAGTTTGATGCCTAATGAACACAACTTTGGTCTTGCAGCTCCAACAGCATGGAGTGATTGTGCTGAATAATAATGATGAGCTGAGTAGTCTCCCTGGCATCTATGGACGTTGTCCCATCTCGCAGGGAGATTTTCCATGGCAGTACCCATAGGTTCCCCGTCTTCATCTCCTTGTTTAGGATAGTCTGAGATATAAACAGAGAGACCAGAGAGATGGATAGCAGTAGCTGATTAGCATTCTACTGATGGCCAAGCGTGTACAGTAATCATTCGTTTGGGTGCACAGCATTACATAAGGAGGAGTGTGTGTGTGTCTGAAGCACCGATCGGCGGACAGCACTAAACGGATTTATTACTGCATAGAGACATGTGGATGACACTTCCTGTGTTCCAAGCATAGCATCCCACTGGACACACACTGGTTGAATCAACGTTGTTTCCACGTCATTTCAATGAATTTAGACGTTGAGCTGACGTCTGTTCCCAGTGGGATGAGCCACGGTGAGAATGTGAGTGAGTATGAGGAAAAGGCTTGGACACATGACCTGGCTGACACACACACCTCCATTATGAGGCCAATTACGGACCAATTATGAGCCCAAAGCACTTCCTGCTTTTTTCTCAAGATGGCCGCCGTGCTGTCGCCTAGGCAACACACGTGATTGATGGATCTCTCAGGTAGTGGGCTTCTGCTGCTGTGTGTACATGCTTGACAAAGGTTGCTGACCGCTTGACAGATAGGGTTCATCAAGTTCATAATATAAAGTAGCTGGAAAAAGGGAATAACAACAGTGATTTATGCTGGCAGGGAGGTGGAAGGTATTAGAGAATTACACAGCTCATAATGCTAAGGTATGGGAAAGGGCAAAACAAAAACGTTTTCCCACTATTTAGCGTCGCGTGGGGATAAATCTAATGGGTCTCTCTAATCTAGCGACACACGAGCAAGCCCTGGCAATGTGATGGGCAATGTCAGCATCACAATAGGGTTTATAAATCAAATGGAACCACCATGTTAAGTTCACCGTCAGTTTGTAACACAGCAAGAAAGCAGAAGGTGAATGCTCCTGTAAAATGACAGTAAATAACAAGCAAGCATGCATCAATACAATATCTGTTTCATTTTACAACAGCTCCAATTACCATAAAACAAACCAAAACATTGTGTTATGTAGTGAGGAACCTCCGGGGCTGGTTTCCATGACACAGGTTAAGCCTATAGACTAAACACCATTTTCAGTGGAGATCCTCAATTGAGTGTGCTTTTTAGCCTAGGAGTAGGCTGTGTGTCCAGGAAACCACCCCAAATGTATTTGTTATACAGTAAATGAAAGGACAGAACACACAACAGTAATAACTGTGTGTTTTTGCACAACATCTGGCTAAGAGTGAGTTTTGTCCGTAAAGTCCCATATTTGGGGACCCTATTAGATTTTTTTTATTCAATTCAGTCTGATATGAGAACGGTAGCCCCTATCTGCAAAATCAGGCTGTCTGCGGAAAGCTGAGTATCTTGGCTATTGATCGGTGCCTTCAAATCTTTGCTGTGACTTACTACCATATATGGGCATACACATTTATAAGGGCAGGTCGAGCTGATGACCTCAGATGGCTGCTACCTACATTTCGGTTAGCGTTGTGAATCATAAACAAAATAAACACGGAATACGTTGATACACACCGAACGCCGGGTCTCCACAGATCATGAGGATATCTTATTTGTCTGACTGTGACCTACCGTTATTGATCACCAGCCCAAGAGTCAAAATGTTTATTTTACACAACTGTTTTCACCAAACAGCAAACATTTTACAAGGTAAGCTTCGATATGGTCTGTGTTTGAGCTATAGCTACATGGGGGGTGTCAAATTAGTCTTTAGGTCGGTAGGAACAAATCTAGCCTATTGCCAATGTTATCTGATGATGTATGACTTAATGGGCAACATCGAATGTCCACCAAGTGACTAAATAACAATAACAAAATAACAAGTAAAGTAAATAACAAGCAAGCATGCATCAATACAATATCTGTTTCATTTTACAATAGCTCCAATTACCATAAAAACAAACCAAAACATTGTGTTATGTAGTGAGGAACCTCCGGGGCTGGTTTCCCATGACACAGGTTAAGCCTATAGACTAAACACCATTTTCAGTGGAGATCCTCCATTGAGTATGCCTTTTTTAGCCTAGGAGTAGGCTGTCGTGTCCAGGAAACCACCCCAAATGTATTTGTTATTCAGTAAATGAAAGGGACAGAACACACAACAGTAATAAACTGTGTGTCTTTGCACAACATCTGGCTAAGAGTGAGGTTTTGTCCATAAATGCATGGAACCCAAGACAGTGTAAGTGCTGCTCCTTCCCCTGTAATCACTACAGTACAGACAGTTCAGTCCCTCTAATATTTCTGTATGTTTCCGTGTGTGTGGTGTGTATCAAATCAAATTTAATTTGTCACATGCGCCGAAAACAACAGGTTTTTACCATGAAATGCTTCCTTACAAACCCTTAACCAAGAATGCAGTTTTAAGAAAATAGAATTAAGAAAACATTTACTAAATAAACTAAAGTAAAAAAGCAAAAAAATAACACAATAAAATAACAATAATAAGGCTATATAGAGGGGGTACCGGTACCGAGTCAATGTGTGGGGGGTACAGGTTAGTGGAGGTCATTTGTACATGTAGGTAGGGGTAAAGTCACTATGTACAGCTGTATACTTCTCTCTGTGTGTCTGTGTGCAGGGCAGGATGTCTGCCTCTGATCTAGGTGAGCTGCGCGGAACATTGCTTTATCATGTTTAATTTTGCAGGGACGTCAAACAAACAACACATTTAACCCCTGTCCCTCTCCCTTCACCCCGGACAGCTCTCCGACGCTGAGATTTAGGGATATTACTGGAAGTAAAATAAACTGGATCGCTTGCTCGGATGATATAGCTCAGATGCTGCTGAGTTGGTGTTTACATGAATGGACAGTAGTCAGAGTTGCAGGCCGGTGTGTGTGTGTGTGTTTGTGAGTGAGGAGGAGGCCACCTCTGGACATCTCAACCACAAACACCATAGGCCAGTAAACACAGCTGCAGGGTGAGTCAGCGTCAGAGCATGCCACTGATTACCCAGGGCCACAGTGCCTTTGGTGGTGCGGTAGCATGTGTGTGTGTGTGTGTATGAATGCGTGCTTGTCTTGTGTTTGAGTGAGAGACAAATGTGTATGTGGCTGATATGTACTGTACAGTGTGTGTGTACACAGCGGACAAAACATTAAGAACACCTTCCTAATATTGAGTTGCACCCCCCCAATTTGCCCTCAGAACTACATTAATTTGTCGGGGCATGGACTCTACAAGGTGTTGAAAGCGTTCCACAGGGATGCTGGCCCATGTTGACTCCAATGCTTCCCACAGTTGTGTCAAGTTGACTGGATGTTGTTTGGGTAATGGACCATTCTTAATAAACACAGGAAACTGTTGAGCGTGAAAAACTCAGCAGCGTTGCAGTTCTTCACACAAACTGGTGCGTCTGGCACCTACTACCATACCCCGATCAAAGGCACTTAAATATTTTGTCTTGCCCATTCACCATCTGAATGGCACACATACACATCATTCATGTCTCAAGGCATAAAAATCATTCTTCAAGCTGTCTCTTCCCCTTCTACACTGATTGAAGTGGATTTAACAAGGGATCATATCTTTCACCTGGTCAGTCCATGTCATGGAAAGAGCAGGAGTACAGTGTATATATCCATGTCTGTATATTAAATGACAGGAGTGGACATGAGACTGTCTGTAAGCAGATCTATAAACAGTATATAAAATATGTATTTAATTGTCACATCGACTGGATAGGTGCAGTGACGTGCTGTTTTACAGGGTCAGCCATAGTAGTACGGCGCCCCTGGAGTAAATTTGTGTTAAGTGCCTTGCTCAAGAGCACCGACAGATTTTCACCTTGTCGACTCGGGTATTCGAACCAGCATATTTTCGGTTTTCTGGCCCAACGCTCTAACCGCTAGGCTACCTGTCACCCCGTACTTAACAACTCAACGTTGATTCAATCAAAAGCAATGGAAAATCACTAGGATAAACAAGGGACACTAGCTGTTCTGGTCATACCAGCAGATGTGAGTGCTGTAATACCATAGTAATAATTCCCCAGCCCCTTGGCACCAAATAATAGCATAAAAATAGAATACCAGAACACCATACTAGTCTTGTGAAACTCAACCACTCTTTCCACACAATATCAAAGGATCAAAACAGATTTAGAACATGAGAGGTTTGATAGTTCTTCATTTCGGGGAATACAATATATTTGGAGTAGTTAAAGGGGAAGTTCACTGTTTTTACAATTAATATTAGATGATTCCTCAACCTGACTGTAGTCTATGGGCCAGTAAAAACTGTAAACCATCGTTCGGTTTTCTTTACTCAACCACTACAAACTTCAGATAAATGTATCACTGCTAGCTAAAAATCTATGGGAATGGTAGGTGCATGCAAATTACCTTTATGTAATGCCAAACCAAATAATTGGTTGATTTGAGTTTGATTTGGCCATTACATTTTTAACAGCATCACATGCCCCATAGGCTAGTATCAGGGTGATGTTGTAAAATAGTGTGACTTCCCCTTTAACTGCTTATCCTAGTGTGGTGGTTAGGATATAAGGCTATTTCTGTCTCAGGGCCACTACAGCAGTCAACAACATAGCTGGGACTTTTGTGATCCAAGTCGCCGGGATGCGTCCTAAATGGCACCCCTATTTTGACTAAATTAGTACCACTAAATAGGGAATAGGGTACCATTTGGGACACATCCTCTGTGCTCTATTTATAGGGGGTCACAGGTCTGGATACAGAATGGTACCAAGGAGTCTGTTTTGTGGACGACTTTGCATCAGATGTGCAGCAAAATTAAATTTCTTAAATCCGATTTTCCTTTGAATGTGCCAGAGAGGTTACAGAGGGAGAGCAGCTGACTAGGGAGATGACAGGTAGAGATCTAAGGAGCGTTTACATGAGGGGAGGGCCGAGGGATGTGTGTGTGTGTCCAACTGAGCCAGAAGACTGTGTTAGCCCAATTAATTAAAGGCATTAGCTCTGGGAGCTAACACAAGTCTACAGGTCCCAGGCAAGGTTGCTCATCACGTGGGTTATAGTTCACCGAAGCACTTCTGTGATGCATGCGTATGTGTGTGTGTGTGTATATATATATATATGTGGGTGTGTGTGTCTGTGTGTGTATCAGCCTACAGGAAGTCATATACACTAACAGCCAAGACAAAGTGTCAACTTCAAACAAAACTGCTGGGCCACCCACACACCCCATAGTCCAATTAGTGGTGGATTTCTTTACTTTCTTTTCCAAACACTAACCCTAAATCCTGTTACTCAGTTTAAAGCCTGATGTAGAGAGGAGAACGAATCACAGTAATATCCAGGGTAGTGTTCAGTAGGGCACACTGTAGCAAAACGAAATGAGTGTTTCTTGTTGGACAAATCCAGCTTGTCACTCCATGTTTAGGTGTGTTTTTCGTCCATTTGGTGCCTTATGAACACAACCCAGGTCTTACTGCAGTTCTGCTATGTTTATAACAGAGCTGACACAGCAGGTCAGATAAACAGATATGATCAAAGCCAAGCAGAGTTCAGGTAGAAAGGCATAGATGTAGAGATACGCACGCACAACATTTCAGCCACCCCTGAATAGTTTGTTTTTTTAACCAGTTAGACTACAACCACATAAAGCCAGAGTAAATATCAAGGCCATGTTCAATAGGGCACACAAAATACATTTTAAAAAAAGGTTTTGCAACAAGAAAACAAAATAACATTTCCTATGTCAAGGGAATCCCTCCCTGTTTCACTCCGTTTTTACACTGGCCTGTGTAATGTGGTATGTTCTCTGTGGTCTCCCTGTACAGCTGCCTGACAAACAGCACAGGGACAACAGGACACACTGAGCCACAAAACACCAAGAAAACATGTGGGAAACAACACAGACAGACAGACAGACAGACAGACAGACAGACAGACAGACAGACCAGACAGACAGACAGACAGACAGACAGGACAGACAGACAGACAGACAGACAGACAGACAGACAGACAGACAGACAGACAGGGGGTTGGGAACGCAATTGTTTACGACTGAAAAGGTAAGAAAGTTGGAGCGTAAGGTAGCAGAAGGACACTTAAAGTACCATGGAAGAGTGAAGACTGGATAGAATAGAATATAACTTTATTTTATAGAGGTGGACGGTGTTAACAACAGTCGTAACCGTAGGCCTGGGAAGCTCTCCACAGACTCTAATCAAATTAGCCCAGAGCTAAGCCCCCCATTGTCCATTGGCCAGAGGTTCACAGTCAGTTAACAAGCATAGAAAACACCTGGGGGGGAAATGGAAAAGAGAGATCATATCAGGGAGAATAATAATCCAAGTGAAATAAACAATCACCAAAAGTTCCAAAGGAATAGAGACATATACAGTGAGGGAAAAAAGTATTTGATCCCTGCTGATTTTGTACGTTTGCCCACTGACAAAGAAATGATCAGTCTATAATTTTAATGGTAGGTTAATTTGAACAGTGAGAGACAGAATAACAACAACAAAATCCAGAAAAACGCATGTCAAAAATTGTATACATTGATTTGCATTTTAATGAGGAAAATAAGTATTTGACCCCCTCTCAATCAGAAAGATTTCTGGCTCCCAGGTGTCTTTTATACAGGTAACGAGCTGAAATTAGGAGCACACTCTTAAAGGGAGTGCTCCTAATCTCAGCTTGTTACCTGTATAAAAGACACCTGTCCACAGAAGCAATCAATCACTCAGATTCTAAACTCTCCACCATGGCCAAGACCAAAGAGCTCTCCAAGGATGTCAGGGACAAGATTGTAGATCTACACAAGGCCTGGAATGGGCTACAAGACCATCGCCAAGCAGCTTGGTGAGAAGGTAACAACAGTTGGTGCGATTATTCGCAAAATGGAAGAAACACAAAATAATTGTCAATCTCCCTCGGCCTGGGGCTTCATGCAAGATCTCACCTCGTGGAGTTGCAATGATCCATGAGAATGGTGAGGGAATCAGCCCAGAACTGCACGGGAGGATCTTGTCAATGATCTCAGGGCAGCTGGGACCATAGTCACCAAGAAAACAATTGGTAACATCAATACGCCGTGAAGGACTGAAATCCTGCAGCGCCCGCAAGGTCCCCCTGCTCCAAGAAAGCACATATACGGGGCCGTCTGAAGTTTGCCAATGAACATCTGAATGATTCAGAGGAGAACTGGGTGAAAGTGTTGTGTTCAGATGAGACCAAAATGGAGCTCTTTGGCATCTACTCAACTCACCATGTTTGGAGGTGGAGGAGAATGCTGCCTATGACCCCAAGAACACCATCCCACCGTCAAACATGGAGGTGGAAACATTATGCTTTGGGGGTTGTTTTTCTGCTAAGGGGACAGGGACAACTTCACTGCATCAAAGGGGACGATGGACGGGGGCCATGTACCGTCAAATCTTGGGTGAGAACCTCCTTCCCTCAGCCAGGGCATTGAAAATGGGTCGTGGATGGTATTCCAGCATGACAATGACCAAAAACACACGGCCAAGGCAACAAAGGAGTGGCTCAAGAAGAAGCACATTAAGGTCCTGGAGTGGCCTAGCCAGTCTCCAGACCTTAATCCCATAGACAATCTGTGGAGGGAGCTGAAGGTTCGAGTTGCCAAACGTCAGCCTCGAAACCTTAATGACTTGGAGAAGATCTGCAAAGAGGAGTGGGACAAATCCCTCCTGAGATGTGTGCAAACCTGTTGGCCAACTACAAGAAACCGTCTGGACCTCTGTGATTGCCAACAAGGGTTTTGCCTCCAAGTACTAAGTCATGTTTTTGCAGAGGGGTCAATTACTGATTTCCCTCATTAAAATGCAAATCAATGTATAAAATTTCTGACATGCGTTTTTTCTGGATTTTGTTGTTGTTATTCTGTCTCTCACAGTTCAAATAAACCTACCATTAAAGTTAGAGACTGATCATTTCTTTGTCAGTGGGCAAACATACAAAATCAGCAGGGGATCAAATACTTTTTCCCCTCACTGAATATATATAGAGAGAGATGTAGAGATAGAGATGTAGAGATAGAGAGAGAGTGATGTAAAGAGAAAGAGCGATGAAGAGATAGAGAGATAGAGATGTATAGAGAGAGGTATAGAGAGATGTAGAGAGAGGGATGTAGAGATAGAGAGGGATGTAGAGATAGAGAGGATGTAGAGAGAGAGGGAGATGTAGAGATAGAGAGAGGGGTGTAGAGATAGATGTAGAGATAGAGAGATATATATATATACAGTGGGGGAAAAAAGTATTTAGTCAGCCACCAATTGTGCAAGTTCTCCCACTTAAAAGATGAGAGAGGCCTGTAATATTCATCATAGGTACACGTCAACTATGACAGACAAATTGAGAATTTTTTTTTCCAGAAAATCACATTGTAGGATTTTTTATGAATATTATTTGCAAATTATGGTGGAAAATAAGTATTTGGTCACCTATAAACAAGCAAGATTTATGGCTCTCACAGACCTGTAACTTCTTCTTTAAGAGGCTCCTCGGTCCTCCACTCGTTACCTGTATTAAATGGCACCTGTTTGAACTTGATATCAGTATAAAATACACCTGTCCACAACCTCAAACAGTCACACTCCAAACTCCACCTATGGCCAAGACCAAAGAGCTGTTAAAGGACACCAGAAACAAAATTGTAGACCTGCACCAGGCTGGGAAGGACTGAATCTGCAATAGGTAAGCAGCTTGGTTTGAAGAATCAACTGTGGGAGCAATTATTAGGAAATGGAAGGACATACAAGACCACTGATAATCTCCTCGATCTGGGCTCCATGCAAGATCTCACCCTGTGGGGTCAAAATGATCACAAGAACGGGTGAGCAAAAATCCCAGAACCACACGGGGGGACCTAGTGAATGACCCTGCAGAGAGCTGGGACCAAAGTAACAAAGCCCTACCATCAGTAACACACTACGCCGCCAGGGACTCAAATCCTGCAGTGCTAGACGTTGTCTCCCCCCTCCTTAAGCCAGTACATGTCCAGGCGCCGTCTGAAGTTTGCTAGAGTGCATTTGGATGATCCAGAAGAGGATTGGGGAAGAATGTCATATGGTCAGATGAAACCCAAAATATAACTTTTTGGTAAAAAACTCAACTCGTCGTGTTTGGAGGACAAAGAATGCTGAGTTGCCATCCAAAGAACACCATACCTACTGTGAAGCATGGGGGTGGAAACATCATGCTTTGGGGCTGTTTTTCTGCAAAGGGACCAGGATGACTGATCCGTGTAAAGGAAAGAATGAATGGGGCCCATGTATCGTGAGATGTTGAGTGAAAACCTCCTTCCATCAGCAAGGGCATTGAAGATGAAACGTGGCTGGGTCTTTCAGCATGACAATGATCCCAAACACACCGCCCGGGCAACGAAGGAGTGGCTTCGTAAGAAGCATTTCAAGGTCCTGGAGTGGCCTAGCCAGTCTGCTCTAGAGGAGATCTGCATGGAGGAATGGGTCAAAATACCAGCAAACAGTGGTGTGAAAACCTTGTGAAGACTTACAGAAAACGTTTGACCTGTGTCATTGCCAACAAGGGTATATAACAAAGTATTGAGAAACTTTTGTTATTGACCAAATACTTATTTTCCACCATGATTTGCAAATAAATTCTTAAAAATCCTACAATGTGATTTTCTGGATTTTTCTTTCTCATTTTGTCTGTCATAGTTGACGTGTACCTATGATGAAAATTACAAGCCTCTCTCATCTTTTTAAGTGGGAGAACTTGCACATTGGTGGCTGACTAAATACTTTTTCCCCCCACTGTATATAGAGAGAGATGTAGAGATAGAGAGAGATAGAGATATATATAGAGAGTGATGTAGAGAGAGAGAGAGAGAGAGATGTTGCAAGAAGAGATGTAGAGAGAGAGAGAGATGTAGAGAGAGAAAGAGAGAGATGTAGAGATAGAGAGAGATAGAGATATGGTAGAGAGAGAGATGTAGAGAGAGAGAGAGCTGTAGAGAGAGAGTGATGTAGAGCGAGAGATGTAGCGAGAGAGAGAGAGACTGTAGAGAGAGAAAGAGAGAGATGTAGAGAGAGAGAGAGAGAGAGAGAGATGTAGAGAGAGGGAGATGTAGAGAGAGAGAGATGTAAGAGAGAGAGAGATGTAGAGAGAGGGCGATGTAGAGAGAGAGATGTAGAGAGAGAAAGAGAGAGATGTAGAGAGAGAGAGAGGGAGATGTAGAGAGAGAGAGATGTAGAGAAGAGGGAGATGTAGAGAGAGAGAGGGCTGGAGATGTAGAGAGAGGGAGAGGAGAGGGCTGGAGATGTAGAGAGAGGGAGGGCTGGAGATGTAGAGAGAGGGAGAGGTAGAGAGAGGAGAGGTAGAGAGAGAGAGAGATGTAGAGAGAGTTGAGGAGGCCTTTAGATCTACTCCACAATGACTTCAAGGCTTTCTTCAACCAAAGGTCTTGTAACGCATCAAAACAACAAGTCGAGGACTGAAATGCAGAGATTAAGAGAGAGAGACAGAGAGAGAGATGTAGAGAGAGAGATGTAGAGAGAGAGATGTAGAGACATATTTAGAGAGAGAGATGTAGAGAGAGAGAGATATGTAGAGATAGAGAGAGAGATGTAGAGAGAGAGAGATGTAGAGAGAAAGATATAGAGAGATGTAGAGATAGAGATGTAGAGAGAGAGAGATGTAGAGAGAGATGTAGAGAGAGATGTATAGAGAGAGATGTAGAGAGAGATTGGAGATAGAGAGATGTAGAGATAGATGTAGAGAGAGATGTGGAGATAGAGAGAGAGATGTAAGAGATAGATAGCGATATATAGAGATAGATGTAGAGAGATACGTAGAGAGAGATATGAAGAGATAGATATATGTAGAGAGAGATGTAGAGAGAGAGAGAGATGCAGAGAAAGAGAGAGAGATTTAGAGAGAGATGTAGAGAGGAGAGGTTGTAGAGAGAGAGAGAGAGATTTAGAGAGAGATGTAGAGAGAGATGTAGAGAGAGAGGAATGTCTCCATTCTTTTGGAACTTTTGTGATTGTAATGTTTACTGTTAATTTTATATTGTTTATTTCACTTTGGTTTATTATCTATTTCACTTGCCTTTGGCAATGAGATAGAGATAGAGAGATTGTAGAGAGAGAGAGATGTAGAGAAATAGAGATGTTGAGAAGAGAGAGAGATGTAGAGAGACAGTTGAGGAGGCCTTTAGATCTACTCCACAATGACTTCAAGGCTTTCCCTTCAACCAAAGGTCTTGTTAGCGCATCAAAACAACAAAACATGCATTTATTTCACCTATTTCAAAGCAGGAAGTCCCATTGAGACACCATAATCGGTTTCCAACTTCTAAGTGAAATCTGGCCAAGAAATACCAAACAGAGGCTGAAATCTCATTCCCCTTGTTGACAAACTGAACACTGTTCAGGGTTGTGCTGCCTGCAGATCAGGAAGCCCCCTGTACTCAAAATGATTTAATTGAGCTTGTAAAAATAACAAAAAGGTAATTTACTCCTCCGGCTCCAAGTTCCCACCAGCTGGCCTGTACACACTCGTCATCAGAGGCTGCCTGGGCCTCTGATCTTGGCCTTGACTACTGCGGCCTGTACTCTCCTGTTCTCTTTCTACTGGCTGGTCGTTACACTGCCCATTCATCTCAGCACTGTGGTTCATGTGTGTGTGTGTAGTCACTGTCCATTCCCCCTACAGTCCAGTAAATGTCCCTTCGTCGTAATTATCTGTCCAACATCCACTCCAGATCTCTCCTTATCACCTTCCTTCCTCCCCTCTCTCCTTCTCTCTGTGTCATCATGCGTGGTTTGGCCTGTGTGTTGGATGGGTAATCACCCATTGAGTCTATAGCAGCCATCAGAGAGCCATCAGAGCCACACCTGGGTTCAAACACTATTTGAAATCTTTCAAAGATTTTTTGCGTTGGATTTAGCCTGCCAGGCAAGCGCAATCAAGCTTGGCTAAAGTATTTGGATATGATTTCAAATAATATTTAAACCCAGGTCTGATCAGAGCCCTAGCACACTTTAACGACCCATGGAGACTTTCAAGGATTTCAGGGAAAGGCGGAGGTGGACACTAATGCTGCATGGGCTCAAAGAAGGACAGAGCTGTCAAACACTCCTGCAAATAACGGCTTTCATCTTTAATGGAATGACAAGGAGGGAGAAAAGAGAGAGGGAAAGACAGGAGGGAGAGAGTAGGGAAGAAGGGGGAGGGGAGGGAGATATGGGGGGAGGAGGAAGGAAGACAGGAGAGAGAGAGAGAATAGGGGGGAGAATGAGTGCTGGAAGAAGTGTGTGAGAGAGATATGGGGTGGAGGGAGGGAAAGAGAGTGAGAGAACAAAAACAGAGAAAGATAGCGGGACGAGGGATAGGTCGTGATAACCAAAGGAGTGCAACGTGAGGTACTCGAGCACCCCCTTTCCATCCTGACAAGACAGATGAGTGGAAGTTGGAACTGAAGATCTGGTTGTTAAGGGTTCTCAATCCAGTACTGGGCCTGTATTTCATACAGTTGAGGGAAAAAAGTATTTGATCCCCTGCTGATTTTGTACGTTTGCCCACTGACAAAGAAATGATCAGTCTATAATTTTAATGTAGGCTTATTTGAACAGTGAGAGACAGAATAACAACACAAAATCCAGAAAAAACGCATGTCAAAAATGTTATAAATTGATTTGCATTTTAATGAGGGAAATAAGTATTTGACCCCTCTGCAAACCATGACTTAGTACTTGGTGGAAAAACCCCTGTTGGCAATCACAGAGTTCAGATTTCTTGTAGTTGGCCACCAGGTTTGCACACCATCTCAGGAGGGATTTTGTGCCACTCCTCTTTGCAGATCTTCTACAAGTCATTAGGTTTCGAGGCTGACGTTTGGCAACTCAAACCTTTAGCTCCCTCCAGGACCTTAATAGACCTTAATGTGCTTCTTCTTGAGCCACTCCTTTGTTGCCTTGGCCGTGTGTTTTGGGTCATTGTCATGCCTGGATACCCATCCACGACCCATTTTCAATGCCCTGGCTGAGGGGAAGGAGGTTCTCACCCAAGATTTGACGGTACATGGCCCCGTCCATCGTCCCCTTTGATGTGGTGAAGTTGTCCTGTCCCCTTAGCAGAAAAACACCCCCAAAGCATAATGTTTCCACCTCCATGTTTGCGGTGGGGATGGTGTTCTTGGGGTCATAGGCAGCATTCCTCCTCCTCCAAACACGGCGAGATGAGTTGATCCAAAGAGCTCCATTTTTGGTCTCATCTGAACACAACCCTTTCACCCAGTTCTCCTCTGAATCATTCAGATGTTCATTGGCAAACTTCAGACGGCCCTGTATATGTGCTTTCTTGAGCTGGGGGACCTTGCGGGTGCTGCAGGATTTCAGTTGTTCACGGCGTAGTGTGTTACCAATTGTTTTCTTGGTGACTATGGTCCCAGCTGCCTTGAAATCATTGACAAGATCCTCCGTGTAGTTCTGGGCTAATTCCTCACCGTTCTCATGATCATTGCAACTCACGAGGTGAGATCTTGCATGGAGCCCCAGGCCGAGGGAGATTGACAGTTCTTTTGTGTTTCTTCCATTTGCGAATAATCGCACCAACTGTTGTCACCTTCTCACCAAGCTGCTTGGCGATGGTCTTGTAGCCCATTCCAGCCTTGTGTAGGTTTACAATCTTGTCCCTGACATCCTTGGA